>PVKM010009269.1:0-37254 GCA_004027735.1 Carollia perspicillata | reverse complement strand
TTTTAGAAAAATACAAGGACAGACAAGAGTCTCTGAACCACTCTTTGTAAAGCATTGATTGAGGGAAATAGTGGGTATGACGTATTTTAGGATGATTTTCACCCAAAACTTTTAAAGTATATATAACAAGGTATACTTTAAAGCAGGGTTATCAAACTCATTTTCACTAGGGGCCACATCAGCCTTGTGGTTGCCTTCAAAGGGCCGAAATAATTCTAGGACTGTATAAATGTAACTACTCCTTAACTGTTAAGTAGTTGGAAATTACATTTGACCCTTTGAAGGCAACTGTGATGCTGATGTGGCCCCCAGTGAAAATGAGTTTGATTCCTCTGCTTTAAAGTATAGCTTTGTAATACTGTAAAGTATAACAAAGTATAAAGTAGTATGGGTAAAGTAGTATCTTACCTAGAGAATACCTTTACTCTAAACTGCTATGAATACTATAGTTGAGGTTTGCTGTTAAAGGTGTGTAATTTTTATTTAACAGTGTCTGATGTGTATTTGTGTTCATTTTGGGGCAACTTAGTAAAACTGGTTATTAAACAGTATCATCTAGTATTCCAACATGAGGGCCATTTTGGTGATCCATTACTGTATTGTGTTTTAATGGTTTGCTTAGGAGTTTTCACAAGATCATTTCATGCCTTGTTCTCCAGTGCTAGTGTATGTGGCCCTCTTTTTCATTTTAAACTTTTAAGGTTTGGGGGTCGGGGGATGCTTAGAAGAATTGTGTCGGGCCCCTTCTGTTGCTGTAGACTGAAGTATGTTTGGTAACAGGGTTCCATGGCTCTTTAGGACAGATATTTCAGGTTCTTCCTGAATATTGATATATTTGTGAATGGAGAGTATCTTGATATTTTGTGTAAATATAAGTAAGAATGACACACTTCTTTATGAGCCACACATCTTAGTTTGAAAGTCACAGATGGAATCTACTAAAATAAGATTTGGAAAATGATGTAATTTTTTTTTGTACTGTAGAATGAAGAATTGCAGCTTGTAACTAACATAAGCTTATATTAAGTTGAAGTTTAAAAATATTCTTGAAATTTTATTTTAAATGTAGAGAACTTGTTAGTCTATGCATCTAGAATAAAAAACATATAATCAGTGTTTTGTGTATCGAGCTTGATACAATGTTTTATATTTATCCCAGTTTTCTTATATAGGTTCAAAGATTTGATAGTTCCACATGGAGAAATGAATCATACCAAGTGCAATTATAATCCTAGAAGAAACCTATTAAAAACATTCCCTCTGTCTTTTTAGCGATAACACTTAAATAACAATGATACCTTATTTCTATTTTAAAATACACTTAGAGATGGAACCTTCTATTCCTGTCAACTACCTAATCTTATACCTAACTCTTCCAGGTACACTTATCCAATAAAGATAATGCTTAAGATTTATTCAGATACAAAAAGACCATTATGATATCATTTCTTGATTTACTCTGGTTTGGATTTCTTAGTTTGCTGTTAATTAAATTTATCATCTTCGATCCACATGGTGCACAGCCATGGTCTTTCTGTGGTTTCCAAAGTACAGACTCTGAAACTAAACAGCATGCTGGAAGAAAGGATAAATGTAAATGTGGAGGTTCAAAATAATCCTTTTTGTTTATATTGTATTGGCCAAAACGTCAGTTACTGGACTTTTCGGACTGTATCCCCCCCCCCACCACCAAATTTGGGTGGAAATGCGGGTGGGTGAGTCTTATAGTCCAAATGTCTCTTGTCTTGCTCCCTGTGGGGTAGGGGTGGTGGCCTATGTTATCTATGTTATTAAATATTTTACCACATTTTTTTGCTTCCAAGTTTTTTTCCCCTATTTCCCTCTAAAACCTAGGTGCGTCTTATGGTCCAGTGCGTCTTACAGTCTGAAAATTGGGTTTTTTCAGTAGTAGTGCTTAGTTATCTTTCACTTCATTTGAAACAATTTTGTTAGATTGTATTGTGACAGCCATATCAGTGTGCATTTTTTAAAAAATCAAAGTTGGTGAATTTTTGTGTAGCCATTTTAATATTGAAGATTGAAGAAGATACACATTTTTGGCGTATTAAGCATTATTATTTCAAGAAAGGTAAAACTGCAACTGAAATGCAAAAAAAGATTTGTGCAGTGAATAGAGAAGGTACTGTGACCAGTCGAATGTGTCAAAAGTGGTTTGCAGAGTTTCTTGGTACTATTGATATTTGGGCCAAATAATTCTTTGCTGTGGGGCTGTTGTATGGATTGAAAGATGCTTAGCAGCATCCCTGGCCTCTACCCACTTGAAGCCAACAGGGGGAGATAGCCGACATTCAAAATATCCAAATCAATGAAGTTATTGGTGAAAATGAAAAATGTGTCTTTTAGTTTATGGAAAAAACTAAATGAACTTTTTGGCCAACGCAATATTTTATTAAAATGTAAAATAGAACAGAGTTCATAAGTGTACTGTTTGATTTTTGTAAAGCCAATACACCTGTGTAAACAGTGCTCAAATCAAGAAATAGAATGTTACCATGACAAGAACTTTTCATTTAGGTCTTTTTCCCTCATTTCCTTTTTAGTTTAGTAATATGACTCTTTATTCAACCATCTTTATGTCTTTCTTTGAAAGTGGATATTTTAATAGACTCCCCAAAACTGTTTTAGTTAAGAGCTGATGACATGATTTTTCACAGTGCTACTCTGGATACAAAGCTATTAAAAACTGCTGAGGCAGACTATCCTAATCTTGAGACCAGCACATGAGATTGAGGTTTCAGCTAAGATTATTGGTTTATTGTGGAATCATTGAACATGTGAAAATAGTAAAGGGAATTACGGTAAAATTTCATGAATAACTTGAGCACATAGGTCAAGTGATAATACTTTACCTGCTGTAGAATGGGTCATAGGCAAAAAAAAATCTAGGGTATCTTTTGTTTGGGTGTCTTAGGACTGTAATGAACTTAATAAAAATAATGTTGGAGCTCATAATATGCAAAGTCATGAATTAAGTACAGTAGTGCTATAAATATTAATTGGAAATATATCCTCCCCATAAGTGTCAGTATTTCAGTGTGGGAGATGAAATAGAAGACAACTATGTAAATAGTTCTAGTAGAAAGTTCTTTTATGAAAAAAACATGGTGCTTTAAAAAAAGACTTTCAGTTTATGACTTTGGCATAAATAGAATTTAGTATTTGCATGTGTTTAAAATGTCATTTTGAGAAGAAATAAGGAAAGACATCAATATTGGAAAAAGCAGGATTTATGTAGTTCTGGCGAATAAAAAATAATTTTTTTAAATGCAAGAGGAAAGGATGATGGTCCAGATATATAGATCTTGAATTGTGGACTAAATATGAACTTATAGTGGGAAATTGGGAACCATTTGAAATTTTAGAACTGGGCAGGACTGCAGAAGTATACTATGTCCCTAACTTCTCTATATGGAAAAAAATTAATTACATAGGATTTTAGGTTAGGTTTTTGCATCTGTCTTAAATCCATATTTGTTTTAACTGGGGTATATTATTATTATTTTTTGTATCTTATGTCTTAGTATATTGACATTAGTTCTCAATTAGTAAGCAGTTGATGTTTTGGTGTGAGAATCAGTGTTCTAATAACAGGAATGAAACCTTTTTTTACTTAATTTTTTAAAAAACTTACTCTAATTAATACAGCTGTGTTCCTGATCTGTTTTGCTTGTGTCTGGACTCCCGCCCCTAAATTGTGTGGCTTTGGAAGTAGAATCCTTTGGTTTTGTTACTGGTACAGAGGAGATGAAAATGATGGTTTACTAGTTGATAAATGGAGCAAATGCAAATAAAATACCTTGTAAATGGAGGACCACCTGCATTTATAGTTGTTTAGGATATAAGCAGTCATTATAAATATGAGAACTTGTTTATTCTTGGTGTTTGTATTATAAACATTGCTTTTTTAGGGGAGTTAACTTAGTTTTTGTTACTGTTGTGAGTTACTCTGTGTTGGGGGTAATAGCAGGTAGTCCTTTTTTTCTTATCGACAAGTCTCTTACCTCAGAAACTTAGGTAATAAGCATGGATTTAAAAATAGTACCTATATCCCTGGCTGGTGTGGCTCAGTGGATTGAGCGCTGAATTGTAAACCAAAGGGTTGGAGGTTGAATTCCCAGTCAGGGCACATGCCTGGGTTGCAGGCCAGATCCCCAGTAGAGGGTGCAAGAGGTAACCATACATTGATGTTTCTCTCCCTCTCTCTCTCCACTCCTCTCCCCCTAAAAATAAATAAATAAATAAATAAAGTATTTTTAAAAAGTAAAAATAGTACATGTATGTATATTTTTAATACCTCAGTTGCTTTGACCACAGAGTCAATTATGTGTTTAGAGAACCACGTATACCTCACTTAGTTTTCACATTTGTTAAGTGGGATAATAGTAATTCAGTATTTTACCTTGTCAGGTAATTGTGGAGATTAAATAAAATCAAGTGCATGAATAGTTTTGCACAATCCCTGTACAGGCCACAATGACAAATGTTATTGGTTAATAGGAAAATAAATGCAGTACTAAAATGTTTTGACTCCCTTATGGTGGAAGTTTTCCATATCCACTGTGGAAATTAGCTGAAATGTAGAGTATTTGTTTATAAAATAATACTCTCCTTTAGGATACTTCTCTTATTTTTCCACTCAGCCTCTTTGCCTTTTTGGAGGTCTCAGACCCTTGTCTTCTCTTTCTACCATTCTGTCACTATAACTTCATAATTATTTGTTCAGGGAATAATAAATATTCTAATTGACTCTTGCCTTTTCTCACTTTTAGATCTCCTACCTTGATTCTTTTAATCTTTGTAATTAGTGTGAATCACATGAAGTTGCCATTGTTTAGTCGTGTGTATCATTCTAATGGTTCATTCCGATGGTGCATTTCTGGTAGTCTTCTTTCATCTGTTTTTAATCCTGTCCCTTATACTATTTCTACATTTACTTTCTAATCCTGTTTGTGGCCAGTTTCCTTATTCTGTTTTTTCCTGCCCACTCTACTTTTTACGTTGTGTCCTGTTATGTACTTTTTTCACCTCCCTTATTTCTGTACCTGCTATCTGCTCATGAAAGTTCCACCCCTGCCTCTGTATTTCTGGTAACCTGGGGACTTTCTCGGTGTGCTATTTCTGTGGGTATGTAATAAAATTATCTAACGCACATTTCTTGAAGAGGGTAAACTCAGGTAGTTATGTGAACAGTAGAAGCTGTTTTCAACTCCTCTACTTCCTTCTTAGATTAACATTCGATTTTGATAATCTTAATACCAGTGGTAGGCTTTACTCTTAAAGTAGGTGATGCATCTCTGTTGACCACACATTGGAGAATGTCTGTTTTCTTTGCCTCTTTTTTAAACTTGCATTTTTACAGTTTAGGCAAAAATCCCAGTTACTTTATTACATGATTCCCACCCAGAAGTTTTGCTTTCTGGTTTTATCTTAGCGGCTGGATCGCTACCTGCAAGGTGAGCAGTTTGCAGAGAAACGGTAGCCTAGGGAGAGAAACAAGCCGCCTTTGAGTCTGGATGCTTCTTTCAGGGTCTTTAACTAGATCTTAGCTTCTGTCTCCAGACTCGAGTCTTTTTCTGTTAGCTTTTCCACTGAATTAATCACTTCGGCTTGCCAACAGTCAGTTTTCTGTATCCTAAGAAATCCTTCCCTCAGCCATATTCTCCTTCTGCGTTCCTTTCTCTTGTTCTTAACATACTAGATTTTTTTTCAAGAAATACTCTTTACTCATGTCCCTTACTGCCTTATTTTCTACTTAATCTTTTAATTAGAATGGCTTCTATACTCACTACTTTCTTGATAGTTGCTCTCAAAGGCATTTTAAAATCTGTTGCCAGATTCAGTGGCTTTTTTTTTTTTTTTGGTGTTTTTGGCTGCTTTTAACATTGATAACTTTTTGTTTAGATTTACTCTATCTTTAGCTTCTTTGAGTTTATAAATTCTTTGATCCTTTTCCAGTCTCTGATTTCCTACTTAGCTCTTCCTCTTTGAATCCTAAAATTCCAGCATTTCCTCGAGAGCCTTCTAGAATCTCTTCTGCTCTTTGCTTTATTCCTTAGCAACAACATAGTTTCAGTTTAAAACTAGAGTTAATAGTCTTCTAGGGGGGCCACTCCCAAATCTCTGCTCTCAGTTATGTTCACACATCCAGATTACAGGCCTGCATTGCCAGCTCTCTGCCAAATACCTCTGTGCACCGTTGGCATGTCAAATCATTATATGCAAAAGAATATCAGCTTTGTGTTTTTGTATTCCAAATTTATATTTATGGCATTAGGATCCTTCTAGTCACCCAAGGTTGAAAACTTGAGTGCCACTTTGATTTCTGGTTATCGTTGGGGTTTCGTTTTGTATTGCCAATCTTTTCCCCCCATTATACCCATGTACTACTCTCTTGTATATGCACCACAACACTGTTCTTGCCATCACCACTATTTTAGTTCTACAATATTTTGTCTCTGTACTGATTAACTGTTCTGCTTTCCCTACTCCTTATACTTCTTTATGTGATTAATCTTAAAACAGAACTCTCAAATAATGTTACTACCATTTTATTTTATGTTAATTTTTTAAAAGATTTTATTTATGTATTTTTAGCAAGAGGGGAAGGGAGGAAGAGAGGGAGATAAACATCAATTGGTTGCCCCTCATACATGCCCCTACCAGGGACCAAACCCACAACCCAGGCATGTGCCCTTACTGCGAATGGACCAGTGACCTTTTGCTTTGCGGAATGATGTCCAACCAGCTGAGCCACACAGGTCAAGGCTGTTGCTCCTATTTTAGTATTTATTGATTCCCTTTTGTCTGTGGAATAAAATTGAGGCTTTTAAGCTTAGCATTCAAGCCTGGTTCATTATAGAGTCAGTATGGATGGAAAGAAAGGATGGAGAAGAATGAGGTTTAGTGTTTGAATCTGTAGAAGTGAGAGATAAAAAGGAGCTGTTGGTCAGAGAACTCCAGGATTTTAAGCTAACAAATCATTGATACCCATTCCATTTGAAAAACATTGGATCATAATAGCTATGCCCTTATAGCTTGTTTCTGTATTAATCATCCTTTCCCCTAGGAATTGACACAGTCCTACTACTCTTACTGATATTAGCCTCTTCCTTCTAGGTCTCGTCATCATTTCTTATTCATGTATCGGGTTGGCCAAAACGTCTGTTATGTTGTTTTTCCATATGATGGCTCTAGTAGCACTTAATTTACTTTAACTTCATTTGAAACAATTTTGTTAGATTGTATTGTTGACAGCCATCATATCGGTGTGCATTTTTAAAAAATTTGTCAAAATTGGTGAATTTTTGTGCAGCCATTTTAATATTGAAGGTGGAAGAAGATACACAGCATTTTCAGTATATTATGCATTATTATTTAAAGAAAGGTGAAAATGCAACTGAAACACACAAAAAAGATTTGTGTAGTGTATGGAGAAGGTGCTGTGACTGACTGAATGTGTCAAAAGTGGTTTGCGAAGTTTCTTGGTATTATTGACATTTTGGCCAAATACTTCTTTGTTGTGGGGCTGTGTTATGCATTGGAAGATGTTTAGCAGCACCCCTGGCCCTAGTCACTAGAAATCAATAGCAGGAGATAGCTGGCATACTCAAAATATCCAAATAAATGAAGTTACTGGTGAAAATTAAAAGTGAGTCTTCTATTTTATGGAAAAAATGTAATAGTCTTGTTGGCCAATCCATTACATACTCTGAATATTTTTCTCTGCATTTATTCTGATTCTGATTATTTTCTGCCAGCTGTAAGGTGTCCTCTTCAGAGGAGTTCTTGCCAATCCCAACAAAGATGATTCTTTTAAATGCTAGTTTCATTTGAATAACTTTATGAATTGTTAATTTGCTCAATTCTTTCATAGGAAGGACCGTTGAGACCTGTTCTTGAATACATTGATCTGGTCAGCAGTGATGATGAAGAGCCTAGCACCTCTCATAGTGATGTAAGTACATTATATTTGATTTGCATTTCTTTACTCCTGCCATATAAGAGGCATTCTCTAGAGTTATCAAGTCATGGGTGACTGTGTTTAGTGCTTCGCAGAATGGCCCATTACTGTTAGAATGGGCCATGATAGATAGTCCAAGGAGCTCTTTGCCCAGAACATCTCCTACTTCCGGTTTTGTTCCTCTGCTTTTGTTCCATGAGGATGTGACAGGATGACATGACACATGGGAGTTCTAAGCCTTGGAGGTGATGTCTGAGGAAAGGGAAATGGAATAAAAACTGCAAGCTTTTTGGCTCCTGTGTCCTTCTCTTTCCTGTCTCTCTTCAGGTGCCCTGTATAACTGGATCCTTTTCATCTGTAACCATGTGGCCACAGAAAATTAGTTTAATCTTGGAAGAAAAGATATGTGAAGATCCTTTAGAAAATGGCATGTGGGGAAGGGTTATAGGTGATAAATCACTTCAGTTGTCATATCTTTTAACCTCTTCTGTCCCCCATATATTTGAAGTTTTCTTTTTTACATACGATTTTTTTTGGATGTGGGTCTGACCCCTAAGCTAATACTTTCCTTACTTTGAGAACCAAATTAGCTGAGCCTTTTGCAGCAGTCTTGTCTTTCATTTGTAGCCTGAATTGCTATTAATAGGCTATTTACTTGATGGATTAGAGACTTCCTGGCTCTCTTTCAAGGTGACCAGAAGCTTCTTGTTTTGTGATAGTAGGGAATTAAGACTTGGACCTGGAATCAAGATACCTAGGTTTTATTCTCAGCTTTATTCCTTATTAATTCTGTCACTTTGGATAAATTAAGTAACTTTTTAACCTTAGCTTCTTTATCAAATAAGAATAGTGCCTACCTCACAGGGTTGTTGTGAGGATGAAATGAGGTAACAAAAATATATGTAAGCTCCTTGAAAACTGTATAGTGGGACTGTGCAACTGGAAAGTTTTGTTATTCATGGAGAGTGCACGAGAGAGACTTATTAAAGGGGTTTAAAAGTGATTCTACAATGGAGGACTTTTAGAAGAAACTTTTTTTCTCAGTGAAACTTTCCCCAAGTTTTCTCTGCAATTATTAGCTCCTACTTGTAGACTTAAATATGTTAAATGGGATTTAAAAAAAAATGATCACCAATGGTCTCATTACTTTTTCTTATCCTAGCATGGGACCAAGCAGCAAGCCAGGATGGCACCACTGGGTTTGTTTGTATTCTCTTTTTTCACAGACAGAGTGCTAGGTTAATCCCAGTGATTGGTATTGGGTCTTTGGGAAAGTGAAGCTTGTGGATTTGATTTCCGGGAACCCCTTGCTGACCTATAGTGGATTGCATCTTTCATTGTTAATTATAATAATTTAAAAAAATTGAATTCTACTTACTGGACATGCATCTCTGCACTTGAAAGTTAACATATTAAAAGCATTTTTTTTTCTTCCTTGGTTTTCTTGTTCATGTGGATAACCCAGAGAATGCCTGAGTCTAAGGTGCCATCCTCTGAGAATCATCGCCCAGAAATGTGCTCTAGCTGCAGTGTTCCTCTTCCCATTGGAAAGAGCAACTCCTCTGGGAGTTGCACCAGCAGTCCACAAAGGATAGTTTCTCAACCTTCTTCTGTTGAGAACCCATTGGAGAACCAGAAAAGTGATCAAAATAATTCAGATGTTAAGATCTCTGAGACAGAGACACTTAAGTCATCACAAAATTATCAGACTCTGCCTTCATCTCAACTTTTGGTCCCCCGAGAATCTTTGGTCTCTTCAGAGGTCAAGGAGGATTTATCTCCAGAGTCTGCATCTTCACAGCATGGACAGGATGCCATCCTCTATCTCCAGACACAAGTGGCTGAGATGTCCCGAGTGATACGTGATCTACAGTCTAGGAGTTGTTTCAGATTTCATCATTCTAGGCCAAGTGAGAACTCCTCAGTACCTTGGGACATCACCTCCAAGGAAGAAAACTTATCCACAGTTGAAGAAGAAGCTGACTGCAAGTCCCCTTCAGCTGATGACAAAGGGCAGCCAGCTGACCCCAGTCAGACTAGTTTCACCGGTCTTTTGAAGAGAATGGAACAGAGAGGTGTTATAAAGAGAGTAACGGTACAGTCTGAAGGAGAATCGTGTGACGGGAAACCTGATTATGTGACCTCTAAAAAACGTTTGGTTCCTCCATTGCATCCTCTTCTAAGAATTGCCACCACTGAGGTTTTTAAAGACCCAGCTGATTGCCATCCTTCTTCTTTCATGGGACACAGGGTATATCCTGTGGCCAAGGATACCTCTCCGTTCCAACCAAATCCTCCAGCTGAGGGTCCCATTGTAGAAGCTTTAGAGCATAGCAAAAGAGGAAGCACAGCATCTCCTCTAGATTCTACCTCAAAAGAAATGGAGGTCATGGGTTGTAGATTCTACCATGCTGCTTCCATTGCAGCCCGAGCTGCTAGCTACATGGCCTATATGACTCAATATCAGCGTAAACTCTGGGAAGACATGGAGGATCTGGTCCACGACCCAGAGTTTGATCGTGGAAAAGCAAGATGTATAATATCTGATGGTATGGATGCAGGCCTTTGGCAGCTTTGCACTACTAGGGACATAATGGACTCTGTAGTCAGAGTTATGGCAATGGCTGTAGACTACAGAAGGCAAGCCTGGCTCCGACTTACATCTCTCACTAAGAAAACCCAGGAGAAGATCTCACACTTGCCTTTTGATGGCACTTCCCTCTTTGGACAAGATGTGAATGCTGTTGTTGCAGAAGAAAACAGTATAAAAGAAAATGACTATAAAGACCACAGCAAATACTATAACCAACATCGATATTTTTATAGTCATGATCAGAAAGTACATTATCACAACAGAGGGTATTCCAAAGGGGATTGGTACAAACCCCGAAACCACCCCTATAGGTATAGAAAAAAGGGAGAATCTCCAGAACGCCATGGGTACAAGAATTAGTAGCCTGAATTGCAGAGTATAGCCATCCAACATCCTAAGTATTTATTTGCTCTTCCTGACTTCCACAGGATTTACAGGTAGGAGGTCACCTCCAAAACTGAATGAATGTCTAGAATTACCACAGCTGATATTCAAATTCTAGACTTTTGGAATGAAGTATATAATAAAGATAATCATCTTTTATTGGCCAAATGAGCAGCGGAGACTTTTCATCTGAGCAGGGTTGGACGAAGATTTACCCATTACTTCTGGTTCAAAGTAAGCCCGGAGGAAGGTACTCAGGAATCTGAATCCTCTTGTGATTACAGAAAAATATAAAGATTGTTCCTCAGGAAAATCTTGCTGGTAAACTGAGGACTAGCAGATTTTGGTTCTGGAAATAACCTACTACTTACGAGATCCCTGTTTAACACAGAGGCAAATCCTTTGTTTTTAGGTCATCAGTACTTCCTTGTTCAGGCTTCACTTGTCAGATCTTTACAAAATGACACATCTGTTATAATCTGTCTATATCAGGATGATCAACTCACTAAGAGTCCATGCTACTCTCAAGCTCTATGAGACTTTAAAAACAACTATGAAGCTGTGTATCTAGAACTGGAATTGAAATTTTGCCAAATCCAGTTTGCTTCTAGTGGGATGACTAGACGACACAGGTCTACTGTGGGCACCAGCTGGAAAAATACTTTTCTACCTGTAATGTCGCTGTAAAAATTTCACAGTAACTATCTTCATCAAGACTGATGGCTATCGTGCCATCACCACTTCAAGTTATGTATGAGGGAATTTTTTGCTGTTATCACTCATACGCTTTTGACCTATCAAGCTCTCATATCAACGGACTGAGAGACCCAGTAATGGTGTTCTGTCAGGATAATCTGAACCTTTCACCAAGATGACCTTCTAAAACAAATCCACCTTCTAAACACTTAACCTTTTTGAGCTTGAGGAATACACTATAAATACAAAAAAGATAAGGTACATTGGTGCCCTGGACATAAAGGATGTTATTCATACCATCCAGGCATGCAAATCGGAACTCTTAATTAAAAGAGCAAGAATTCCAAACATGCCTGACAATCCAGTCCTCTTACAATAATAAAGAGGGATGTCGTCAATCGATGTTACTGAGAAATCCTTAAGACTTAGAGTGTAACTGTGGATGCAGTAAAGAGAATATCTCACACATTTCTGGTTCTGGATATCTATTTAAATGATCATATCATTAATGATTTCTTAAAATCTGAAATCAAAACTTCAGAGACATATCTTGGTTTATTGCTTCCTTAATCTAGTCAGACTCTTACAATGAGAGATGACTGACTTTTTTTGCTTCCAGTTGGTTCAATCAATTTCTCTACCATCCTGGAACTAGCAGCAGATACCTCAATTATATGTCCCACAATGATCTTTTTAATTTCAAGGCAGTGGCTGTATTGTATATCAGCGCTTAGACCTTGTCTTTGTAGCATGACTTCAGGAATGGAGAAACTTGTCAAGTTTGTGGGATCTGGATACATGGCCTAGTATTACTTGCTTGGCAGTCAAAAAAATTATTTTATCAGTAGACTTATAATTTTGTAACTTATTTGTCAAACATCTACATTTTTTCGTCTGCTTGATCAAAGTACTTTGGGTATACTGTTAATGGGATGTAACACTGTTTTAGGATTCATGTGGTTTCTATTTCTTGGTATAGTTCTCACAGTGGTGATTGACAGTTTTCCTTGTGCCCCGCTTTTTAATAGGTTATTGGAGTCTCATTCTTCTTCCCCATCATAAGCATATTCAGAAACATATTTATGCTGTAGAGGTTGAAGAGGCAAATATCCCTACTTGGAATAAGTTATTTTGTTAGATACTTTGAGGATACTGGATTGGTCCTGTTTGTAGATTAAGCCTAATCTACAGTCTTTGATAGAGATCATCTTGCAAAGTAGGTTAAGTCATATCTACAGTTAACATTTATCTTTATTTTTTCTATATTTCCATAGTCTTCTACTCTTTTAGGTCCACGCCAGAGCTATAGGAACTGTCTTTCAAATTGAACTCTAGGAGAGCATTGATTAACTTCCCGTAAAGAAACAAGGGCCTACGAAATCATACAAAGCTTTTTATAGTCCATGATTTGCACTGCACCTGTCGAGTAGTCCCATGTCAATGGCACATGGGACTATAGCTTATTCTGTGAAAGAGCTAGTCACTGGAGAGAGAGACAGAGAGAGACAGAGAGAGACCTTGAAACTTCTGTTTGGCTGCACATGCGTATTAAATTAGCTGAGGCTACTTCAAACTGCTCCTGCTTTTCCATTTCTCTCCTTCCCTGAATTAAATACTGGGTCACAAACTTGATGGTCTTTGAGGTACTCTAATTTTCCAGAAACCAAACCAAAATAAATGATGCTTGAAGGTATGATTCTCTGAAACTGCTTTGGCACTTCTGCTTAATATACTCCTCCTTTGTAGTTTTTGTATTTTTTATTGTGTTTTAGAAAAAAACAACATAAAATTTACCATCTTAACCATTTTCAAGTATACAGTTCAATAGTGTTAACTATATTTACATTGTTTCGTAGCTTCTCCTTTCTTAAATATTTCTAAAACAACAGTGCTATTCTCTTCCTCCTGTGTTATATTGCTCAGTAACAAAGCTGAAAACATTGCTTTATCAGTTTCTAATTGACATGTCCAACCCTCTCCAGAGAATTTTCCTAAAAGTAAAGAGGTATTGGGAAATTATTAAATCGATGATCAAGTAGCTCACTTCTGAAGGCATTTGATAATTGAATGGGGATAGGGACAAAATGCTATAGAGTTGGGACTGTTTTTAGCGATAGATTAATCTCCTGACACAGAAGAAACATTATCCTTAACCTGTTTGGTTTTCATTATTTTAAAGTTTTTCTCTGGCATACTTGAATTATAATGGTGTTATAAAACTAAAAACGAGGACTTTGTCTAGGGAGACAACCCCAATAGCATGTGGAACTCATAATTGGTCAGATAATAAGTTTTCATATTGTGCCTGCCATGGGCAGAGCCTGTGACAGAGTTCTCCATTAGGCCAACCTCGTGTGCGTAAATCCGTACAGGTCTTCTAGGAGGCCTTGCAGGAACTGCAAGTGTAATGATTCGGTATTCTCAAAAGGGATGTGTCTAATAATACTTTTCCTTAAAAATGTTATTTCTTGACTAGACATAAAATGTATGTGGAGACAATATGATTTCTTGTAGTTAATGTGTACAGAGAAATACTGTTTCCATTAATTGTTACATAAAGTGCCTTTTTAAATTTCACACTCTTGTTTAAAAGTTAACATTTTGATGTTTTGCATATGTTGCTGGTGATATGTGAATTTTGTACAGTGATTTTTAATCTTGTAGTTTATTCATTTGTACAGTTAATTGCACTATCTAAATGTACTCTCCTTCTGAATGTTTGTTTTCTTTATAGCACTGTTAATGCATTTCAGAAGGCTGTAGAGTATGTCCCTCCTTTATTTAAATAACTTCACAGTAGTAAATGTTAGTAATAATAGTGATTGGCTCAGTTTTGGGGGCATTGGGGCAGCTTTTGCTTCTGTCTAGATTCCACGCTTTTGACTGAGTCATTTGTCTCATATGCAGCCATAGTAGCATAAGTTATATTTGATACGTGGACGTGCTTAGTTGGTAAGAAGAAACAAGGACATTAGGAAAAAGCAGTAAATTTGCTGACACTTTATCTTCCTAGTTTTTTAAGACTGTAATCACTTCCTTATCACTGTAACTGCACTTAAACTTTTTAAAATTGTGTGATAGCTTCTTTATCAGTATAATTCCAGTATTTACTTAGCCCTCAAAACGACATTGGAGGGGAAGGAATATAAACTCTTCCAGGCTACTTGGATACTAATTAGTATATCACATTAGTACGGTACTGGTAATTTACTGAATGGTACCTGACCACATTGATAATGTCCTTAAGGTCCCAGTACATCCAGGATAATCTTCTAATTACTGTAAACAAGGAGGTTGGAATAGACACAATCCAGAATTGCTTCTGGCTATAAAATTGGACTCAGTTAAATGCCATATTAGTATTCTTGAAGATATAATTAATTGGCTCTAATGACACTAGAAATTATGGATTAGGTCTTTGTTGAAAGCGTTTTAAAGATTACAGTAACTGAAAACTGTTTTTGAAATGTGAGGCATATTTTGTCTGTGACTTGCACTGCTTAGGTTTCCTCATCTTTTGAAATTGGTTATTTTTTACTTGATGTTAGCAGCTAGTCCAATTAGTTGTCATAACTGTATACATTTTTTGTATATTGTTTAGTTGGCCAGATCCATTCTGCATAGTTTTTCATTAGTGGATAAACAAACCAACTGGTTTTTCATTTTTCACTTAAGAAAATGTACAGGCGGAATCTTAACAGTAAACTGATGATTATCATAGCATTGAATGCAAATCTTTCGGTTATTTTTTCAGATCAAGTTTTGTAAGCCATTAAAATACTCTTTTATGGGATTTCCCTTCTTAGTGAATGATGAGAATATTGTTTTATTAAATCTTTTGTCTCTTATAGATTAGTGGGATGATATTTTTGTATAACTTTGTCTTTTCATTTGCTTGACTTTATACAATGAGAACTTTTTAATAGTAGTGTTTGGTACCATTGAGGTATCTTATTACTGGAAATTATGTTTGCTTCCAGTTGGATATATCTGGAACTAGTCACAGTTCAACGGTTCAACGGTGTCCTTTTGGTGTTAACACATTGGTCCATTCTTTGTATTGTTCTTTTCTTTTTATAAAACACCTCCTTCTAGAAGGATGTCTGATCTTCCTTTAATCTCTTCAATGTAGATTAAATTTTCCATTCTGCCAGTATAAAGTAGCCAAAATTTTTATGTGGCTTATATTTGTATATTTAAATATGATGCCTTCAGCATTATTGTAGATTTTCTAGTTTTCTCTTATAATGTCCCTAAAAAAAAAGTACTCAACCTATTCTCTAGCTATTGAATTTTCATCAGTTTTTAATGCTTTCTTGTTTAATGATAGTATTATTTTCTCATTTTTACATATACTTCACCCAAATGTATTATTACATATAGTTTATGGTCAGGTGCGTCTTTTTTCTGTATAAAGATTTTAGGCTCTTCACCATGAATTTATAGTACAGCTTGAGATATACTGTATCTTAAAGTTAGCCAAGTTTTCCGCAAGTTGCAAGGGCTTTACTGGTTTTGTTGAGTGACCATCTGTTTCAAAAGTTCTATTAGATTTTCTCATGCCTTGTTAAGAATTCATAAGAGTTCTCAGGTTGTCTGTACTTTTAGGACTTTGGAGCTCTCTCAAGTTATATTGAGTTTTCAAATACACCTGAGTATATATATTCCTTAGTAGAAAATGAAGGTAAATGTTTTATACCTGGTGATAATTTTTAGAGTTCTCTTTTGACTTTAAATACTTTAAGTGATACTATGAGTTCTGTTAGTTGTCCCTTTATAAGACTAACCTTCATACACTGTTTTTTCCCCAGGAGCTATCATACGCTTTCGTGTTTTTTTCCATAACCCATAAGAGTGGTTCTATCACAGTGTTCAATTTTAAGGGCTACAATTAGATCTCTTGTTAACTCCCATTTATATCTATGGTGGCTGTGTTTCACACTACCTTGAATTATAATGTAGTAATGTGCTAAAATAACTACCAGTTGTGTGGTCTGTTTATCTATACCACCTTTAGTTATTGGAGCAACAATGGTATAAATGATGGGGGAAAACATTTTTTGATTCACTGGTTTCAAGTTTTCAGTTCTGTTTTTTTTTAACATTTATTTACATTAAGTTTCTTGCTGTTAGGTGTGCAGCCCATTTTTTTTCTATTTGAGGTAGAATATGTTGACAGTTAATTTGTAATTAGTCTCATTTAGAATCTTAGCACAGGGTTGCATGAATGCTGGTCTTTGTTTAATAGCTTGTAACAGCACCTAAGTTCTTTTACTTTTGGCAGAAATGTATTTTGACATATCTTGGAAGCACCTTGATAGCCTTGGGTCTAAATGTCATCTTCTTGCCTGGCAAGGAAGTAGAGGAGAGAACTTTCATTTATAGAGCTTATTTTTACTAGGCCCTGTGCTAATTGCAAGACACTCTTGAGGCAGAAATTCACCCTTATTTTGCAGGTGAGGAAATGAAATTTACCAATAAGCAACACGCTCAAGTGGTGGAACTGAGCTTTAAGTATAGATTCTGCTCCTTCATAGTCTCAAGCCAACATCGTCCTAGGCTGCCTCCACATGTGTTTTTCAAGGTCCCACTCAAGTCTTACCTCTCTGATAAACTAATTTGCCATATACTAATCTATGTCTTCCGTGATTTATACTAGTCTTTGATATATACTAAATCTCGTATTTATGTCTGTACTCTCATCCCTGAGTACTCGATGTCTTCTACTCACTGATTTCTGGTTATTCCACTCATTGGATGAAAAACCCTAACATCTTCGTTTTCCCATTGAGCTTTTATAGTGCTGGACTAGGATTCTTGACGCGGAGTCATTGGCTGCTCTGTCCTGTGTTGCTTGTTTGCATTCCGTTTGTTTTCAGCCCTGAATGTTTTAGTCAGGGTTGTCATTGCTAGTTTTTTTTTTTTCTTCTACCTTTTTTGTTATACCTGTTTTGTTTGAGATATACATTTGAAATTTTTTTTTACTGATAATGTGAGGCTATTGGCTTATTGGAAGGAAGGTGGAATGATGCAGAGCACATTGTATTTGAATTATAAACACCTTGCTCTGAGTCCTAGCACGTCACTCCCTGAGCCTCTGCTTTCCTACTCTCAAATGAGGCAGTGCCCAGAAGTACTTTGAAAACTTGGAAGCCCGATATTGATTTCCTTCCTTTAGTAGTTGGGCTGTTTCTATCCACATTCAGAGATTTCTTGTAACCGTGGGATGGTACTGGATACAAATACAGATGCATTTTAAGATGTATTTAATAGCATGCAATAGTTTGTTTCATGTCATCAGATCATGTTCCCCTTGTTTACAGTATTTTTTAAGGCTGAACCATTAAACTGTATCACAAGCCCAGCAGTGGAATACACCATTGAAAAACATTTAAAGTAAAATTGTCTCTTTTCTCAAGTGCAAGCTAAGAAATGTTTATAGTAAACAATAAGAAAAATAAAAGAGAATGTAGACTGAAGAGCTAGGATATGTAGGTATGTATATACAATTTTTGATGGATGTATTTTGTCATTTTGCATTAATGCTGGAAACAATCTTCATTTGTCAAACCTTTTTCAATACTTGCCATGTGTAGGCAGGTACTAAGGAAGTTCTCGGGATACTGGGAGTTAAGAGATGGTATGTTATCTTAGGAGAAAGAAATACCAACACAAGTAATTATCTTGTTTAGAGGAATGCCTGTGATGCAGTTGGGACAAAAAAGAGGTCTATGTAGAGGAGTCAAGGAAAGTTTTCTTGTGAAATTCCTGATTGAGCTGAGGTTTGGAACGTGATCAGATAAGAGTTAGTTGGACTAGTGGAGAAATGGGAGCCAGGCATTTGGTGAAGGAGTCTGTGTGCAAGGGCATGGCAGCATTGTGTTTCTGGTGTCAAAATTGTAAGAAACAGCCTTTATGAGGCCATAATTGGAGGAGATTAAGCTGAAGAAAGATACATTACCCATGAAAACATTGGTTTCTACCTATTCAAACTGTACTGTTTGTGTAGCCTTTACCAGTAAGGTTTTAGAAATAGTCTTGTCTATAGAAGTTGGTTTGCACCCTAGTTCACTATAGACATCTAGAGCAATTATTTTCTTACCAAAGGAGAGCTCTCAATCAGTGCACCTCTATCCCCAGGGACAGCTCTAGTATTGAAATGGAACCGAGGCACTGGTAGAGAATAACTTGGAAGATGAACAGGATAATGTCACTGAAGTGGAATGTGACATACATTATGGGTATATGGTTGCGTATTTCAGGACCACCTATTGGCAGTGTGTCCTCGTTGTAGGTAAATGTGGGTGATTTCCCTGTTGGCTTACAGATGAATTGTGGGTGAACTTGGAGAAAATAAAGATATTTCTAAAAATGTTGCTTCGTTGGAGTTTGGAGGTATTGTATTAAAGAAGGACCTGTGAACTTTGTGCCAGAGGTATCTCCAGCAGCACCCAAAGCACATTTTGCCAAGTCCCCGGTTTTTCTCTGGTTTGAGTTTCTTTTCCTTGCTGCTGTTGTCACTGTCACCTTTTCTCTCTGCATGATTCGTCCTTTTATTTCCTGTGACAGAGATAGAGCAGCGGCATTCAGGGTTAAAAAGTTGTGACTCCACTTTGCTTTGCTTTTTTTGCCTTATTTTCAGAGATTTTTTAAATTCCTTGAAAATCCAAGGTTACATTTATTTATTTATTTTTAACCTATACTGAAGGATAATCAAAGTCATTCTTTCAAGAAGGGAATTTTTATACATATAGATATTGGCAGTTTACCCAAAAGGCAAGACAGTTAGAATCTTATTTAACAGGCTCAATGGTACTGTAGCCTTCTTAACTACATTACTTCACAGAATGGGGTATATCTGTATGTATGTTTTTAAATTTACTCATATAAAGCAGTTATTCTGTGTGCTTCGTATTTGTAAACAATAACCAGTTGGGGGTGGGAAGGACATTGCTTTGTACAAAAGGGTTGTTTCCTGGTTCCAAAGCTTTGCTGCTGGAGATGGTAAATAAATATTGTACTGCTTTGCTGTGTTTATTTCTTCTGCTCCATCTGTATTTGAATATCAAATTATTGAGAACAATTGTTGTTTTCCAAAATGTTGTTTGGGATGTGGTTTGAGTTACAAGCTGGGTAGAAGCAGCTTCTGGTAAAGAGCACTTCTGGAGATGCAAACTTCAGACCTAACTGTGGACCACAACTTTAGGACGGGCAATGATCAGGCTTTAAAACTTGACCGTGTATGATGTAATGCAGTTTTAGGAATTCTGTTCAAACCAATTGCACTATTCAGATGGTTAATATGATTTGCAAACTTAATTTATGCCACTTTTGCAGTTGGTTGCTCCTTTGAGCTTCTTTGAACTTGGGATCCCTTACATAGAAGATAAAGAGGTAAGAGGGAACAGTCATCTTCCAATTGGTGTTCCTCTGGTCAGTGCCAGGTCGCATTCAGAGAGAGATAACGCCAGTAAAGAACACTCTGCCTTGATGGTTCTGTCTGGATTCCCTCTCCCTTTTCTTCACCCACACCCTTCCTCGTCTAAATTTCAACTTTTTTTTATTACTGGCTTTCTTAGTAGCCCAAAAATGCCTTGGTGAGTCAGATAGGGAACTGGATTGTTGTTATCACTTCTGGATAATAACTGTTTTTACAGAGTGCTTTCTCATGGATTATATCACTCTGTGTGGTACCTGGAGCAGATTTATTCTATTTCACAGAGAAGTTCAGTGACTCTAATTCATATTTTCACTAAAAAAGTAATATTGTAAAAATGCTTAATTTGTTCATTTTTGTTAAGAACTGAAGTGCTTTTTAGAGATTAGTAATAATGATTTTAAAATACAAATAATTTGTCTAGCATGAAACCACAAAATGATACACTACTACATGCAGGCTCTTGTAAAATGGCAGTTTCTCTTGTGAAGTCCCACTTTTCAGTACAGAGTTTCAAGACATTACTTTATAAAAGCAGGATTGCTACATATATTGTCCGTCCCCTTTGACTCGATCTTTGCAAATATTTCTGGACAACTGGTTTAGCTAGTTAATGCACTAAGAAGAGACTGAGAGGCTCAACTTTTGGGTGAGCAGATGAGTGAAAGTAAAGTAGAAGAGGCCTGTATTTAATATTTGAGAAAATTTGGATGCAGAAATTCTCATGAAAAGATTACCAAACCAAATTCCACAATGGATTGAAAAGATTGTATACCAAGGTCCAGTGGGATTTATTCCAGAGATGCAAGGATGGCTCAGTACCTGCAAATCAATCCACGTGATACACCACATTAACTAAATGAAGGGTAAAAATCATACGGTCATCGTAATAAAACAGAAAAGGCTTTTGACAAAAGTCAACATCTATTTATGGAAAGAAAAAAAAACCCTGAAGAAAGGGTATATAGAGGGAATGGACTCAACATCCATATATGACAAATCCATACAGGGACTCAACGTCCATATATGACAAATGTCTAGGTGACATAATCAACAATGAAAAGTTCAAAAGATTTTCCTCTAAGATTAGGAACAAGCCAAGGATGTCCACTGTTGCCACTTTTATTCAGCGTGGTTTTTAGAAGTCTAAGCCAGAGAGGGAAAAGGCATCTAATTGCGGATTGGAAAGGAAGTAAAATGCGCCGTATGCACATGACATAATCTGTATAGATGGTCTTCAACTTGTGATGTGACTTACAAGTTTCTGGCTTCAGAATGGTGTGAAAGTGATTTGCATTCCATAGAAACCAACTAGGCTAAGCTATAATGTTCGATAAGTTAGGTGTATTAGATGCATTTTTAAAAGATTTTATTTATTTTTTAGAGAGAGGGGAAGGGAAGGAGAAAGAGAGAGAAACATCAATGTATGGTTACCCCTCATGTGCCCCCAACTAGGGACCTGGCCCCCAACCCAGGCATGTGCCCTGACTGAGAATCAAACCGGAGACCCTTCGGTTTGCAGGCCCACACAATCCACTGAGCTACACCAGCCAGGGCTATTAAATGCATTTTTGACTTAGAATATTATCAACCTAAGATAAGATTATTTGGACATAATCCTGTCGTAAGTCAAGGAACATCTGTATATAGAAAACCCAAAAGATTCCAACAAAAAAAAACCTGTTATGACTAATAAATGAATTTATTTTTTAAGAGTTTATTTATTTATTTTTAGAGAGAGAGAAAGGGAGGGAGGAAGAGAAGGAGAGAAACATCAATGTGTGGTTGCCTCTTGTGCTCCCTGTTGTGGACCTGGCCAGAAACCCAGTTTTGTGCCCTGACTGGGAATCAAACCAATGATCATTTGGTTCACAGGCCAGCACTCAATCCACTGAACATGAGCCGGGGCTAATGAAGTTATTAAGTTATAGGATAAAAAGTCAATATACAGGAGTTTTATATACTAATAATGAACTATCAGGAAAAAAATTAAGAAAATATCATTTATAACTGCATCAAAAGGAATAAAATACCTAGGCATAAATTTAATCAAGGAGATGAAAGACCTATACACTGAAAATTATTAAGACATTGTGGTAGAAATTGACGGTACAAATAAATGGACATAATTTTGTGCTCATATATAGGAAGAATTAATATTGTTCAAATGTCCCTACTACCTAGTGCAATCTACAGATTTAGCACAATCCCTATCAAAATTCAAACAGCTTTTTTTTCACAAAACTAGAATGAATAATTCTAAAATTTGTATGGAACCACAAAAAATACCTTGAATAGCCAAAAAAAATCTTGAGAAAGAATGAAGTTGGAGATAGCACACTTTCTGATTTCAAACTATACCACAAAGCTGTATTAATTAAAACAATGTGGTTTTGGCATAGAAATTGATACATACATCAATGGAACCAAGTAGAGAGCCCAGAAATACTTGTAAACCCACACATACATGATCAGTTAATCTGTGACAATAGACAGCCTTGTCAGTAAGTGGTAGTTAGAGCCACATTTGAAAGAATGAAACTAGACCACTGTCTTACACCATACACAAAAATTAACTCACAATGGATTAAAGGCTTGAATGTAAGACCTCACACTATAACATTTCAGAAGAAAATAGGCAGTTAAACCCCTTAACCTCAGTCTTGGCATTGAATTTTTGGATCTGACTACAAAAACAAAGGCACCAAAAGCAAAAATAAACAAGTGGGACTATATCAAACTAAAAAGTTGCACAGTAAAGGAAACCATCAAAATGAAAAGGCAATCTACTGAATGGGAGGAAAATATTTGCAAATTACATATTCAATAAGAGGTTAATATCCAAAATATATAAAGAACTTAATAACAAAAAGACAATTTGATTAAAAAGGGACAGAGGATACAAATAGACATTTTTCTAAAGAAGGCATACAGAGGGCCAGAGGCACACAGATGTGCAACATCACTATAATGATCAGGGAAATGCAAGTCAAAACTACAATAAGATACCACCTTGCGTCTGTTAGAATGGGTATTATCAAAAGGACAAGAAGTGTTAAAGATGTGGAGAAAAGGGAACCCTGATACATTGTTGGTGGGAATGTGAATTGATGCAGACATTGGGTTGCCCTGGAATTTTTAACTCGTAGACTTGTCCACACTGACAAGCAATTCATTAGTTATGGTTCAGGTTTTCCTATTCGGTGTTGCTTCCTGCTACTGTTTCTACTCATGGGTTTCCTCTCCACTAAAATGTGATTCTTTGTATCTGCCCCCCATGTCTCTCATGTAGGGGACAGCAGTTTATACTGTGACCTGACTTTGATGAATCTAAGAAGAGGTGTTGATTCATCAGTTTGTTTAGCTTTTTGCTCCTTGTTAGGATGGAGTGGCAACTTCTAAGCCACTTACATGTTGGATCAGCAACTGGAAGGCAACTGGAAGTTAAAATCAGTAGTTCCTCTTAAGTAAATACTGGCCTGCCATTGCTGAAAAAACAAAGCTAAGGATGTTTGTACTTTAGGCTGTCAAACTCATTTTCACTGGGGGCCACATCAGCCTCGTGGTTGCTTTCAAAGGGCCAAATGTAATTTTAGGACTGTGTAAATGTAACTACTCCTTAACAGTTAAGTGAGAACTCGGTGCTGCCTCCAGGTAGAAACTAGGTGCTGGGCCAGATAAAACCAGAGGGAGAGCTGGATTTGGCCTGCGGGCCTTGTGTTTGCCACCTGTGTTTTTAGACTGTGGGTTAATGGCTTGATGGCATTACCTTGTGGACTGAGTGCAAAGCAATGCCATCCTCTTCAATATCCAGGTGATTTCAAAGTAAATAAGGATGATAAATGTCCTAGCAGCTAGTCTATCTAACTTTGAAAACAATGGTGCTGGCAAATAATTGCTTGACCTACAAAACACCGCATAGGTATAAAATACACAAGGCAGTTTCTTAGAAATTTGATAATGGTAAAAGTAAGTAGTTCTTTAATACAATAACTCTTTGTAAATGGATATATGTTCTCCTAAAACTAATTTTGATTGTTAAAAGGAATGAAAATTGTTTTTTTCAATTATAGGGTAATGTTAAGCATAAAGACCATATTGACCATCAGAAGGATAAAGTTGCTTTAACTCTGGCTCGTCTAGCCCGCCATGTTGAAGTGGAGAAACAGCAGAAAGAAGAGAAGAATAGAGCATTTAGGGTATGTAGCTATTTTAATTGGTGCTTTACCAAATTATAGAATTGCTTACAATAAAGTTGTAAGGAGAGAATGGTAATAAAAAAATGTATAGTTGAATCCACGTTCAGCAAGGACTCTAGATAGTGTGTCAATTTAGTAGTAATTCATAATAACTTTTTGCATCTCTGTTTTTAGCTTGTTGGATTCTGATCATATATGTGTACAGGAAAAAAAGGAAAAATAGAATTACTTGAGTAGACTTTGTTTCTGGGAATTAAAAATCATTGGGTTACTCAAAGCAAATGAGCAATTAAAGGGTTTATAGTTACATTATTGCAAGAGTGAAAATTGTTTATTAGGTTTATAAATATAAGCTGTGGCAAAGTTACTTTCTACTAAATAGAGCCAGATCACTTTCTCAAACTTCACCTTGTCCTTTCAGATTAAATTGATTACTAAAAGGAAGAAACTTGAATCAGGGTTATAGAAGGGCTATGTGGAAAATGAAGCCTAGTTTAGAAACTCATTTGATACCAACTTTTTCCTTGACTTGCTTTAGAAAGTCCCAAATGAAATTTACGTAAATAACTCCCATAGCGTGTCTATTAGGAGTAGAATGTTCATGAGTTTGTTAAAAGAAAGTTTCATAGTAGGATTTTAAAAATGGAAATCATTTTGAAACCGTGACTCAGCAGCTGTTTGGATTTTAGCGGGTCACTTAGCTTTTACAGACTTTCAGCTTCAATCTGTCAAGGAGCAGAGTTGAAGATGATTTCCCAGGTTGAGATAAACACCACGACTTTATAATTTTAACATCAGTTTTTGATTCCTTGATTATTTATTCATTGGTTATTATAAATGAATATATACATATTTTTATAACCTGTTTTAGTGTCCTCTAATTTGATAAAGAATAACTTAATCTTTAGAACTAGGTTTGTTTGGGGACTTTAACTTTGTCATGCAATACCAATTAAATTAGAATATAGTATTCTAGTTGTATGTTTAAAATGCTCAAGGCATAAAGATATTTTAAAGTAGAATTTTTCTTTTCTGGTAGAAACACTATTCATTTTTAAGGAAGATTCTTTTCTGAAGCTATGTTAAGTGTGTTGTTTATGGGCCATAGGGATAATGTTCTTAAGAGAAGAGTGGTTTGCATGCTGCCCTCCTTTTCTGCAAATTTCCTGAGCGATGCTACCTTTTTTTCCCAGGCCGTGTTAATGGACACACAGAGAATAAAACTTTCATGATGAGTTCAGAATCTTATAGTCACTATGACAACTAAGGTTTTTCTCAAAGGTAGTTTTAGCCTCCGTCAATGTAAATGTTCATTTGTTGAATCAAAGGCTTTACCTAAGCATTGAAGAGTTTTTTGAAATTCTTGTTTAACCAATTGTAAAGAGTAAATTTATTTTTCTAGGAGAGAAATTCACACAGGTGCTTCAGCTCATTGTTTGCTAACCATTAATGACTTTTTTTGTTGTTCCCATTTGGTTCCCTTTATGGATAAGTTATTTTTAAAAAACTAAATGACAAAACAAAAACTACCTAGAAAGGAAGATAATGAAACTGAAATAAAAATAATTTTTTAAGAATTCTAGTGATAACTCTGACTAAGAATAGATAATAGCAGAAAAAGTCTTTCAACTATTTTAGGTGTTTGTGAATGGTAGATGTTTCACTATTAAAGTAGATTGTCCATCTTTTATGATGGAGTGATTTTAAAGAAAAAAAAAGAAAATCATTAAAATCTTTGCAGGATAAATCACTTTCAGGATATTTATCACAGCAGGATATGGTGCTGTGCTGACTGGTTAACAAGCTACCAGCTTTGCTTATTGATATTTCTGGAGTTAAGACGACTTGCAAGAAGTGAGGTAACCCTAAAGTTTGTGGAAGTAGCTTTGTGATACAGAAAAAAGGCGGCTTATTTGGAGATGATTTCAGCCAGCAAATTTTTTTTTTTTTAGCATTGACTGTGTTTTGCCACAGAGTTAAAATTCTATTGTGAAAAGTGCCAGAAAATATTTTTTAAAAACATGTTTTTTCTTAAATTATTGATAATTGTTTAAAATACGTAGGCTACTAGTAATATTTAATCTCATATGGTAATTTAACTTGAGTTTTTATTGTGATAGATTTTTGTAAGGAACATTGATAAATGGTTTAATCTTATAAATAAGAAAAAAAAATCTTTATCTTTGAATAAACTAACTTTATTTCCCATAGCATGTTATTCAGAACACTGATCTATAGAATACATTTGAAAAAAAATAATAGGTGATTTATTAAGATACTGTCTATTCTCTGGATGGAAAACTCACAGGCACGTTAGTACTTTAAGGCTTTGGAAATCCTGCAC
Source organism: Carollia perspicillata (assembly GCA_004027735.1). Taxonomy (NCBI): domain Eukaryota; kingdom Metazoa; phylum Chordata; class Mammalia; order Chiroptera; family Phyllostomidae; genus Carollia; species Carollia perspicillata. Next base: position 10,620 of record PVKM010009269.1, on the reverse strand, counting down.
TAAATGAACCTTTTAAACTTTATTTTAAAACCAGTGTTTCTATACTTAGTTCAGTTGATTACGGAGAGTTTTTTATATATAAAATGCACATTAACATTTTTGAGAATTCATCTTCTATGTCTGTACCTTGAACAATGTTGTAAGACTTTTCTTCAGATTAAAACTTTAAATCTCCCTGTCCTTCTACTTACGGAAGAACCTGTTCTGTTGCTAACTAGGCCATTCATTATTCTAACTCATGTCTTGCAAATCTAATGTTTGCGAATTTGTCATTTCTTTTTAAGAACATAGGCTTTTTGAGATGCAGTATGGTGTACTGTTTAAGTGCACAGATCCTAGAATCAGATTGCAGGAGTTTAAATCTTGGCATTGTTCTTTACCCATGGGCAGTTTGTTTGACCTTTCTGTACTTGTTTCCCATTATAAAATGGGAACAACAATAGTATCTACTGCACAGAGTTATTGTGAGAATTTAAAATCCTTTTAGAACTGTTCCTGTCACATGGTAAGTGGTTAATAAATGTTAATTGTTATATACAGCATGATTAGAGAATGTGCAAATAGATTTATAGGTAATATAACTAGAAAGATTCAGAGACTTCAGCAGTTTGAAGCATCTAATTTAGTGATTGGCACTGGCCTGCTGCTTGTTTTTATAAATAAAGCTTTATTGGACTGTAGCTATGCCCCTTTGTTTACATATGGTCTGTGGTGCTTTCATACGACAGTGGCAGAGTTAAGTAGTTACAATAGAGACTGTACGGGTAACAAAGCCTAAAATATTTGCTATCTGGCCCTTTATGGGAAAAAATGCCAACCCTTAGTCTAAATGTCAATAAGTGCTTTGTATTGGCACATATTAAGTACTAGTAAGTGTCTGCTCAAAGTAATACTATTCACCGGACAAATTTTTAGTAGGTTTCTGTGAGTTCAGACTATACAGAGTAGGGCAAAGGTAGGTTGCAGTTGTGAGTACCTGAAACAGTGTGTTCTCATATTGTTACTTACTAATTATTGTATTATTTTTCCATACAAACAACTGTACACCTACTTTTGCCACACCTTTGTATATGGAAAATTGGCAAAAAATATAAAAGTTTAAAAATGAAACTACTCATTGATATCTTTATTCCTAGAGATAGCCATTGAATTTAATATATTTATTTTCAACCTTTCCTCCCCTCTGCAGATATAGTTACATATAGCTTAAAGTAATCTTTGTTTATATTTGGCCTTACTTTTTTAATATTACTTGGTGGCCTGCTTGATATCAAAAGTGTGCTCCTACTTCAATGAAAAAGTTTGATTAGTGTTTCTGCAGACTTTAATGAAATATACTTACCATAATTTACTTAAACAGTGCCCTGTTATTAGAGGTGTAGGTTGTAGTGAACTTTGTACAGATACGGATAAAATGGGATCAACATCTTAGAGCATGAACCTTTGTTTTTGACTTATCTCTTTGGGACCTACATGTGGAATTCCAGAGATAAATGGTAATCAGTACTTTCTAATCACCCATGTGTCAAAATCTTTTTCTCAAGGAAACCAGGTTAGTAATCATAGTTAATTGATTTTTTCCTTAATATCTTTAGGAAAAAATTGATTTTCAGCATGCTCATGGGTTACAAGAATTGGAATTTATTCGAGGACATTCTGATACAGAAGCAGCAAGACTGTGTGTGGACCAGTGGCTAAAAATGCCAGGTATTCTTTAGAGCTCAGAGTGAAATGCTAAGGTTACCTAGCTTCTCTAAAGCTTTAAGATTTAAGATATTATGTTCATTTTTATTTGGTTGCTAATGAGCATATAAACTGTTGAAATTTAATTTTAGTAATTCTTAATAATGGCCTACTTTACCAATTATCTTACTGCTTGGCAAAAGTATAACATGAATGTAAGTAATAAAGGTCATCCTTGAGCTCATTAGGTATTGCTCATTTATTCATTTATGATTTTACAGTTATCACGTGAAATAGTACATGTGTCCGTTGGAGGGTGTATGACAGGTTATTTGATGTCAGGGAAGGTTCTCTGAGGAAATGGAATTTAAGCTGAGATCTGAAGGATTACAGTTTACTCATGTGTCAGGATAGCCTATGTAGATAGCCTGTAAGCGTCCACATGAGAGGCTCAGCTAAAGCATTGGGGTAGCCTCTTCTTTACTCTGCAGATCTGAGATTCCTGGAAGGTTTCACTGAAATATTTTCCCCTACTAGATAATTCGGTGGAATCTTTAAGAGCCAGTAGAACTATCTCACCATGGCAACTTTTCTAGTCTGTCTTGTTGAAGATCCACTAAGCCCTTAAAAGCTTGGGATATCCACAGAAACTTTTTATGTGGATTTAATTCAGCAGGACGTTTAACTGCAGAAAGTCATTAGAAATACCTGTGCATGTAGTTCTCAACTTTGAACATGGATATCTTTTCTGTAGTTTTCAGAGAGCTTTTTAAAAACAGAGTCAAACTACCACTTATAAAATAACTGTAATAATTTGTAGATATTTTGACACTTTGCCATTCCTTGAAACTTTATTTCCCTTTTATCACTTAATCTGTTTGTGTCTGGAAAATTTCTACCTCATCCATGTCCATTTTAAATGCCCTTTCATCTTTTTTCTTACTTTCCTGTGGTGTTAGCCCCACAGATAGTACTCAACACTATAGGTCGCTAGGTTTATTTATTCTACTTAAGTTTGGTTGCTCAGCCTTCTTTGATCACACAGTGCTTTATTCATTTCTAATATAGATTTTACCCTGTTATATTGGATTGATATGTTTACCAGTCTGTCTCTTCCACCACACTATATGTATGCTCTGTGGGGATGGAGATCAATGCTTATTAATCCTATTTAGTGTCAGTGCCTGAAAAGAATGCTCAGCATAGAGGGACTCAATAAATATTAGTTGAATATTATTATGTCAAAGGAATCTCTATAAACATGTGTGTGTGAACGCAGAAAACAAGCCTAGAACTTGGGTCCTAAGTGTGTCTTTATTCAGCTATATAAAGGAATTGTTTGCATTCCATACCTATGATACTTTAGCAGAAGAGACTTAGAACTTATGGTAAATGGTTTTGCCTCCTGGAATGTTCTTTTACGGATATAGCTTATAATAAAAAAAATCCTCCTTGATATCCATGCATTCACTTTTCAGTAGCTGTTAATGACTAGCTCTGTGGGTTCACCTTAGCTGCCTGAGCATTACCTGGGAGCTTTTAAATACATTCATGGGCCTCACCTCCGAAGATAATTAAGGCATATGTAGTTTTGAGAAGATTCCTAGATAGGAAAATGGGCTGGAACTACAAGCCTTTTATCACCTGTAAGATCACTTCTAAAAATCATTTCCCTCATGTGAATCTAACACTTTCATGTCCTGTCTAGAATGGTATTAGGCAGGTAATACGCTCTTTTAGGCCTAACCCCTAGCCTCCAGATTGTCAGAATAGTTTAATTCATTGTAAATTGAATTTATGAGCATCTGTTTGTATATTTGCCTGAGTAGGCCAGATGGGAACAGTGAGTCATTTAGCTGTCTTTATGATTCTTGGCAAGACTTGTCATTTTATATATCTTTGGGTCACATCTGGTTCATTAGTGGCTGATGAGCTTGAGCCTGGAGTTAAGGTCTTTCGTTATGCTCTTTTTATGTGATTGTTTCATCTTTTTGCTTGGTCCCTGCAACACTGTAAAACCCAAGTCTGGGATCGATTGCTAGGACAGCTGCTTTAGCATTGGGCTGTATTTGGTGTGGGTATTTATTTTTCATAAATGGGCTTTAGAGTGATGAGATCTTTGAACAAGTGTATAACTGGGGGAAAAGAGATGAGTCATGTACTCTTTAATTTTAAAACGTGAGATTCTACTTCTCAGTAACATTAAAGGACTCATTCAGTCTATTCCATAGTATCCAGCTACTATAATCTATTTTTTATTAGAAGCAATTTAAATACCTTATTTATAATTACTCTAACTTTAGAAATCTATCAATATCTTTTATAGGTCTTTACAGTTAGGCCAGTTTGCATACATTTGAATACTTAATAACTTAAAAACTGTACTCTCTATAAAAGATCTGTTTAAATCTCTCTGTACTTTGCCTTTCCATAGGTAGGTAAAGCTTATTTTCTTTCAATTGTTTTCTCTATTAGCCAGAGCTTCTATTTGGCTAAATAAAGGTTTTAATGGGCAACATCTGGAATGAATGGACAATAAATAAAAATTGTCCTCCCTGACTGGTGTGGCTCAGTAGATTGAGTACGGGCTGCAAACCAAAGGGTCGGCAGTGCTATTCCCAGTCAGGGCACATGCCTGGATTGTGGGCCAGGTCCCCAGTAGGGGGCGCTTGAGAGGTAACCACATATTGATATCTCTCTCCCTCTCTTTGTCCTTCTCTTCCCCTCTGTCTAAAAGTGAATAAATAAAATCTTTTAAAAAATTGCCCCAATTCTGACTGCATTTAAAAACTGTGTTGTCATTTAATGCCTCTTTAAGATTAAAGTTTGAGTAAAGCCGTGCTGTTCATTGTTTGTTGGCAGAGCAACATTCATAAGCGTGTTGGCAACTTTCAAATGTGCCATTCCCCCCAGAAGCACAAAAACAGCAGTAAGGCAGTTGAAACTTTAAACCTATATAACCATTTGGGGATGTTAAAACTAGTGATGTTAAAGGAATAAAATATTTTTTAAGATTTTGTTTATTTTATTTCTAGAGAGAGGGGAAAGGAAGGAGAAAGAGGATGAGAAACATCAGTGTGTGATTGCCTCCTGTGCACCCCCCCATTGGGGGCCTGACCTGTAACCCAGGCATGTGCCCTGACTGGGAATTGAACCTGCGACCCTTTGCTTCGCAGGCCCATGCTCAATCCACTGAGCTATACCAGCCAGGCTAAAGGAATAATATTCTACTCTAGTTAAATGCTTAGGGGCTTTGAAGAAATTGGCAAAGATAAATAACCAGTTTTCTGTTTTATGAAATATTTAAGGCATTTAATTTAAACAATCCAGAAGAAACAATAATAAAAGAGAGTCAAAAATCAAACTATCTTTATATTAGAATCCTCCTGGCAGTTTTATACTTCTTTACTTATACAACATAATTCTAAGTTTTGCACTTATGCTATGTATTGGGAGTTCCACAAGAATGATATTTCACCGAGGGTATTAGTATACAAGAGTTGTGTGACTGTAAGGCCAAAATTACAAAGAAAGAAAAGGGATGAAGAATGGACCAGGATAAGAGGGAATTAAGAGAAGGTAAAGATGGGCAAACTGATGGGTTGGCCAGAAAGTTTGTTTAGTTTTTTTGTACGATGGTTCTAGTAGTGCTTGGTTATCTTTAACTTCATTCAAAACAATTTTGTTAGACTGTATTGTGACAGCTGTCATATCAGCATGCATTTAAAAAAAGCCCAAAATTGGTGAAATTTTGTGCAGCCATTTTAATATTGAAGATATGCAACTTTTCATCATATTATGCTTTATGATTTCAAAGAATGTAATAACACAACTGAAACACACAAGAAAAGATCTGTGCAGTGTATGGAGAAGGTGTTGTGACTGATCGAACACGCAAAAGTGGCTTGCAAAGTTTCTTGGTACTATTGACATTTTGGCCAAATAATTCTTCACTGTGGGACTGTCTTGTGCATTGGAAGATTCTTAGCAGCACCCCTGGCCTCTATCCACTAGAAGCCAATAGTGGAAAATAGCTGACACTCCACGTATCCAAATCAGTAAAGTTATTGGTGAAAATAAACAATGTGTCTTTTATTTTATGGAAGAAACAAACGGACTTTTTGTCCAACCCAATATTCTCTAATTGGTTTTGAAAGGAGAAAAAGGGAAGGGACAAAATAGGATAAATATAAAGAAGACAATGACAAGTAAATCTTTGCTTTGTGTTCTATAAGTATGTTATTGCTGACACCTGCATTACTTGATGTCCAGGTTTGAGCTTCCTTGTTCTCTCTACCTGTCCCCACCCTCTCAGTTACATCGTTGAATGTAATTTTTGTAGGACCCAGATCCTCTATTATATAGCCACTATAATAATGTATTTAAGATAGTTAAAAGAGAAAATAAGAATCAGAAGAAAAGATCTTTTATAAATGAGATCTTGTAAACTTTTATAATGAAAAGAAGGGAGTAAGGTTTCTGTAGAACAACTGATTTTCCAATGCATTTGATCTTTGATATTTCTTGGGTGTTTAATTTAAGGAAACATTTTTTTTCCTCAGGAGAAGGCTATTTGCAGATGTTGCTGCTTTTCTTGTCCCAAATAACTATTTACTTTTAGTTTATTATCTCTTTTATAAGAAAGCTTATAAACATTTAATTATGATATACCTGGTTGATGCCATATCATAATTTTCATTGTTTTGTCATAATTTTGATTACCAGTCCAAAGGATAAATATCTGAAATAGGAACTTAAGATTTTATATTTTAATGATGCAGGACTCAAAACAGGCACAATTAATTCTGGAACAAAAAGTTCATTCCGAAGAGGAGGCCAAATGTGGGTGTCTGGGAAACCAATTTCATGTCCCATAATGCACTGCAACAAGGAATTTGATAATGGGCACCTTCTCTTAGGACATTTAAAAAGGTAAGCATGATATTCAGAATAGTGGATACTGAAGATCAAGTGAGTTACAAAGTGATTTCATAAAATGAAAGCATGATGTGCCTCTGTCACTGTGATCATAGCTTTATATTCCAAATTCAAATTGTTTTATAGTGTTATGATGTAATTATTTACAATTACATTTCTTAGGTTTCCTAGAAGGCTTGGTGAAGTCAGATTCTTCTAGTGATATTTTGTCTTTAAAGGCATGTAGTTTTTAAATATGTATTGATTCCGAAGTTTCTCATAAAATTCTGAACAGTTTTTTCATCGTCGTGCAGTTGGATCAATTTTAGAGATATCCACCCCATAAATGCAAATTTCAAGAGGCATGAAACACTTACAGATGTTTAGCCCAAAGAAAGCTAATACAGCATTGCAAAATAAATGCTAAAGGCAAACCAAATGTAGCAAAATTAACAATAAATATTCTGTGTATGAACCCATCTTATTAATTTACTAGATTTTTGAGCAGTGGAGCATGAGAAAGTAAATATCAAGAAAGACAGTATTAAAGTCATTAAACATCTTATCTTCACAGTCCCTTTCTGATAGTGACTAGTCAAAGACGGGAATTGAGAGGAGCTCTGAGCTGTCGTCTCTTCCACATGTCCCATCCTACTTAGGCCGTACTTTTCCAGGAGAGGTTTCTAGAGGCAGCTTCAGCATTCTATAAATAAGCGGGTAGTGTACCGCATCTTAACTACTTTAAAAAGTCTTCAAGGCAGTTTAAAATGCCACAACATTTTTATACTGTTAAAATGAACATTGGAAGGATTAGAAGCCATTTTTAGGAAGCAAGTGTGTGCCAGAAGTCTTGACATGAGCTTATTTATTCCAGTGGTTCATTTTATTTTTTTTATTTTCAATTATACATTTCATCAAAAATAGTTAATTTAAAATATATACATTATTTAAAAAACATGTTATTGGTACAATACTGAACCTTTCATGCAAGGATAGTTTAAATTTTAGTTACTCTTAAGCAAAGTGGCACCTTTGTTGTCCTTGATAAACATTTTGCTTAAGAGTTGAGTTTCTATTGCCCTTTGGTGAAACTTCATGAGATTTGGTGTCCTTAAGTAATTAAGGCTTCACAGCTCACCCGAAGAATAAAGTAAATTAGGAGAATTACTGCCTATTCACATTTGACAGTTGGTGATCTGCCTCTGAGAAAGGCAACCTTGGTGGATGCCTTTATCTCCTCAAGGAAAATGTACCTTCTACTGACACTCAGCCAAGGTCATAGCAAATATCCTTCCTTCCTGAGTTTTCATGTTCTCCAGTGGTTCATTTTAAATTATTTGTGAGCTTTATGGTAAACAAGTCCAGAAGAAAAGATGATGGCTGTACAGTTTTCAAACTGGAAGTTTACCAGTTTGGCAAGACATTCCTAAATATATTTCATGGGATCTTGAGAACGTTAATGAAATCTTAAGCTAACTATTAGTCACTGTCTGAAGGGATTGTTTGGCCTATGCAAATCACTTGATATTTCCTAAATATGAAGAATATTATTTAATATTCTTCATATTAAATGTATGAAGTTCTGAATGTGTGTGCGTGTGTGTGTGATTAGCTTAACAAATGAAGCTAAATAGTTCTGCCCCTAGAATTTGGGCTTTTTTAATGTTCCCTCTCTTTTGCCAAGTAGGTTTGATCACTCTCCGTGTGACCCAACAATTACATTACATGGACCTTTCATCAATTCCTTTGCTTGTGTAGTATGTTATAAAAATTTTGTTACTCAACAACAATATAGGGAGCATCTTTTTTCTAAGGTAAGAGCATGTCCTAAGTTAAGAGTAAGTATTATTTTTCTTGCTACTGTTAAGATTGCAGCCACCAGTGACACACATAGGATCAAAATTGTGATTGTGAAGAGTAAAATGAATTGGAACATTAAATTTTGTGGGCAGGTAAACTTGATAGCGGAAAACCAGCAGTCCTAAAGATTATCACAGAACCCTTCCTTTTATGGACTTGGTTTATGAGGTCACCTTACCTTGTTTAAGAGGCCCTGTGAGCTGTGAGTTAGTCTTAAGTCCACTGCTTTTCACTGACTGTTAAAATGTTGGAGCCATGTAGTGAATAACAGTTCTTTTATTAATGCTAGCATTAAGAAATAGATCTAGTACTTAAAAGGCATTATTATATAACTTTCATGAAGTGTTATCGCAACGAACATGAGTTGATTCCCAGTATATGAGAATCCATGAAATGGAGAACTCTGTAACAAGTATTTACCATATTTGACACTAGATATAGCTCTCGATGAATGCTTTTTGAATTTATTTAAAAACATTTTTTAACGATTATGCTATTGCAGTTCTCTCAATTTTTCCCCCTTTGCCCCCCTCCACCCACACCCCCAGCTCCCTCTGGTGACCCCTCCTTTGTTCATATCCGTGGGTCATGCATAGCAGTTCTTTGGCAACTCCATTTTCTGTAATTGCTCTTAACATCCCCCTGCCTAGTATGTAAGTATCAATTTATACTTCTTAATCCCTTCACCTTCTCCCTCAGACCCCTCCCCACTGGCTACCATCCCAATCATCTCTATATCTATGATTCTCTTTCTGTTCTGCTTGTTTGCTTAGTTTGTTTTTAGATTCAGTTATTAATAGTTATGTATTTACTGCCATTTTAATGTTCATACTTTTGATCTTTTTTTTCTTAAATAAGTCCCTTTAACATTTCATATAATAATGGTTTGAGATGATGAACTTTAACTTTGCCTTGTCTGGGAAGCACTTTATCTGCCCTTCCATTCTGAATGATAGCTTTGCTGGATAGAGTAATCTAGGTTGTAGGTCCTTACTTTTTCATCACTTTGAATACTTCTTGCCAAAGTTTCTAGCCTGCAGAGTTTCTTTTGAGAAATCAGCTGACAGTCTTATGGGAACTCCTTTGTAGGTAACTCTCTCCGTTTCTCTTACTGCTTTTAAGATTCTCTCTTTATCTTTAACCTTTGGCATTTTAATTATGCTGTGTCTTGGAGTGGGCCTCTTTGCATCCATCTTAATTGTGACCCTCTGTGCTTCCTGGATTTGCATGTCTGTCTCCACCAAATCAGGGAAGTTTTCTTTCACTGTTTCTTCAGATAGATTTCCAGTTTCTTTCTCTTTCTCTTCTCCTTCTGTCACCTCTATCATGGGAATGTTGGAATACTTGAAGTTGTCCCAGAGGCTGCTTATACTGTCCTTGGTTTTTTGGATTCTTTTTTCTTTTTTAAAAAACATATAGTCAAAATATTGACTGTACTGTTATAGTTGTCCCATTTTTCTCTCCCCTTTATTCCCCTCTGCCCTGTACCCCCCTCCCACCAGCATTACCACACTTTAGTTCATGTCCATGGGTCGTACATATAAGTTCTTTGGCTTCTCCATTTCCTACACTATTCTTAACATCCCCCTGTCTATTTTGTACCTGCCAGTTGTGCTTCTTATTCCCTGTACCTTTTCCCCTATTCTACCCGCTCCCCGTCCCTGCTGATAACCCTCCATGTGATCCCCATTTCTGTAATTCTGTTCCTGTTCTAGTTGTTGGCTTAGTTTGTTTTTGTTTTCATTTTAGGTTCAGTTGTTGATAGTAATGAGTTTGTTGTCATTTTACTATTCATATTTTTGATTATCTTCTTTTTCTTAGATAAGTCCCTTTAACATTTCATGTAATAAGGACTTGGTGATGATGAACTTCTTTAACTTGACCGTATCTGGGAAGCACTTTATCTGTCCTTCCATTCTAAATGAGAGCTTTGCTGGATAGAGTAGTCATGGTTGTTGATACTTGCATTTCATAACTTCAGATACTTCTTTCTAGCTCCTTCTTGCCTGCAAGGTTTCTTTTGAGAAATCAGCTGATGGTCTTATGGGCACTCCTTTGTAGGTAACTATCTCCTTTTCTCTTGCTGCTTTTAAGATTCTCTCCTTATCTTTAATCTTCAGTGATTTAATTATGATGTGCCTTGGTGTATTCCTCCTTGGG
>PVKM010009268.1:24594-37086 GCA_004027735.1 Carollia perspicillata | reverse complement strand
TTTTTAGATTCAGTTGTTGATAGTTGTGAGTTTATTGCCATTTTAATGTTCATAGTTTTGATCTTTTTTTCTTAGATAAGTCCCTTTAACATGTCATGTAACAATGGCTTGCTGATGATGAACTCCTTTAGCTTTACCTTGTCTGGGAAGCACTTTATCTGCCCTTCCATTCTAAATGAGAGCTTTGCTGGATAGACTAATCTAGGCTGTAGGTCCTTGCTTTTCATCACTTTGAATACCTCTTTCCAGTCCCTTCTTGCCTGCATGGTTTCTTTTATGAGATCAGCTGACGGTCTTATGGGAACTCCTTTGTAGGTAACTCTCTGCTTTTCTCTTGTAGCTTTGAAGATTCTCTCTGTAACTTTTAGCATTTTAATTATGATGTGCCTTGGTGTGGTCCTCTTTAGGTCCAACTCATTTGGGACTCTTTGTGCTTCCTGGGCTTCTATGTATATTTCCTTCACCAAATTAGGGAACTTTTGCTTCAGCATTTTTTCAAACAAGTTTTCAGTTTCTTGCTCTTCCTCTTCTCCTTCTGGCATCCCTGTGATTCAGATGTTGGTATGTTTGGAGATGTCCCAGAGGATCCTTATACTATCTCTGTTTTTTAAAATTCTTTTTTCTTCTTGCTGTTCTGGTTGAATACTTATTTCTTCCTTATGCTCCAAATCATTGATTTGAATCTCAGCGACATCCCCTCCATTGCTGGTTTGCTGTAGATTTTTATTTCACTTAGTGTAACCTTGATTTCCGCCTGGGTCTTTTTTATGCTGTTGCCGTACTCAGTGAGTTCTCTAAGCATCCCACAGCATTTTGAACTCTGCATCTGTTAGGTTGGTTATCTCTGGTTTGTTTAGTTCTTTTTCTGGAGTTTTGTTCTGTTCTTTCATTTGGGCCATATTTCTGTGTCTCCTAATTTTGGCAGCCTCCCTGTGTTTCTTTCCATGTATTAGGTAGAGCTGCTTCGACTCCCTTAGCAACACGGCCTGTTGTAGAAAATGCACCTCCAGATTGTGTGGAGTGGAGCCTTATGTATCTGCCAGGGCAGGGCCACCCATTTCACCGCTTTGTGGCTCTGTGTATGGGGAGGTCTCAGAGAGGGGACAATGCCACTGCCTAGCTCCTGGAGGTTTGCCCGGCACTTGTCCTCTTTCCAACCACTTCACTTACTCTCTGTACAGGACTGGCGCCCTTCCAGCTGTTGCCTGGTGCTGAATCCCAAAGAACTAGGGTCTGCGTAAGTTCTAAGTCCATGCAGGCCCTTTAAGCAGTATTTCCTGAAAATCCAGCAGTTTCTTCTGACGGTCCAACCCCCACTGATTTTTACAGCCAGAAGTCATGGGAGTTAATCTTCCTGGCGCTGGAACCCTGGGCTGTGTAGTCTGGCCTGGGCCTGGGGTCCTTCACTCCTGAGGTACCCCTCCTGATTTTTATCTACCACACGTGAATGTGGGACCACCTGATCCACCGCCTCTCTACGCCATGCCGTGTCTCCATGCCTCTCCACCCATCTCTACATCTCCACCCCTCCTACTCATCTGGAGGCATGTGGGTTCTTTAAATCCTTGGTTGTCGGACTTCCTTACAGCTCGATTTTCTGACAGTTTTGAAGTTTGGTTGTAACGTTTTCTGTAGCTGTTCAAAGAGGCAAACTGTGTTTACCTACACCTCCATCTCGAGGAGGAGTGTGCATGATGAAAGGATTTAATCGATTAAATCGGAAACCTAAGAAAAGACTCCCTGTGGCCTCCTCATCAAATAACTTATCCTCCCACAGACAATCTCCCAACCAATTCAGAAAACAACGTCTGGAAAAGAAACCCTCTTTAGAAGTTCAGGCCCTGCCGATAGGCCACTTACAGCAGATTCAGGATTCCTGCCTTCAGTGAGCAAAATCCAGGCACGCTAGCTGCAGGGCTTAGTATTCAAATGTCCTAGGGCCACTTGCATGTCTCACAGACCACTTTTGCAGAGTGACTTAAGAGGCCAAACAAGCACCTGAGCTTTCACTGGGAGACACGGTTGCTTTGGTGAAGTCTGGCCTTGGGTGGGGGGACCACAATGTTTCCGAGACCTTGGAAGCCACATGTTCTGCAGTGGGCCCACCTGGGCTCATATCCAGGCTCTGACACTTCCAACTGTGTGTCCTCAGGTAAGTTACCTGAGCCTTGTGGACCCTTGCTTCTTGTCTGCGAACTAGGGAGTTAGTCTGCTCAGGCTGCTATAACACAATAGCAGAGGCGAGGTAGCTTATAATCAACAGAAATTTACTTCTCTCAACTCTGGAGGCCAATGTCTAAGATCAAGGCACCAGCATGGTCTTCCTGTTTCACAGCAGGTAACTTCGCACTTACTCAGGGTGGTGGGAGGCCTCAGGGGACTCCCGGAGCCTCTTTCCTGAAGGCAGTAATGCCATTTGTGAGGCCTCCACCCTTAGGACTTGAGCACTTCCCGAAGGCCCCACCCCCTAATACCATCACCTTGAGGAGGGGGCGTGGGGGAAGGAGTAAGGTTTCCACATATGAATTTGGGGAGGAGGGGACACAAACACTCAGAGAGACCATAGCAGGGACAATGCTAACGCCTCCTTCTTAGAGTTCTCACCGCGATGATTAAGTGACTCACTCCTCATAGGGGATGAGAATGGGGCACGTAGAAAGCTCCATAGAAGTGTTTGCTGTTCTTTTTATTACTTTGGTGCCGATTAATTGACTTGTCACTTTTCTCAGATAAAGCTGTACCTGCCACAGATTTCATTTTGAATTCCGGGGCCCAACCACAATAACTGGCACTAACCATCCAGTGGGATCGGGAACGCAGGTGCACGCTGTTTCCGGCTTCCGCAGGTGCTGTGACCAGACAGGTGTCGTGGGCCTGGAATCCTGCGTGGATTCCCAGGGGCCAACGGCTTAGAGACACTGTGACGGCAAGTACCGCCTGTTCCCGTTCAGTCTGGGTCTCTTGTAGCCAGTCAACAGCATGGCATTGCTATGGGTATCGATAGGTTTTGAATAAAGTTAACCTGGAAAACAGGAATTTTGGAAAACCATAAACAGGTTTTTTTCCCAGGAGCACGTGGGTTAAACTCTAGCTTCTGCCCTGTAAGAACAACCCTAAGAACATGAAGAATGCCAGCCAGGTTAAGACTCATTGGATGAGATGCTTGATTTACACATGAGTTTAAACTATAAAACACATTTTCAAACAAGGGTATAGTTTATAGATTGTGTACTTTAAACTTAGTAACTTTTAAAAATCTACACAGGAACAAAGGGAATGGTGCGGATCACTCCTCTTTATTCACGGAGAATAATGCTCCCTTTTGTTAGTGAAAAGTGAGAAAAGCGAAACCGGTTTTGCCTGTCAGTCTGAATGGCTGCTGCCCAGTAGAAGAATGTGATCTTTAAACACAAACAACCCCCCAAATCATTAATCTAGGGTGGCCAAGTTTCCAGAGGGATCTAAGAAAAGGAATGAAAAGGGCCCTTCACATCTCACAGCCCAGTTCGTATGCAGTGGAAACGGCTCCAGAGACACGCTCCGCTCCGGGAGGTCTGCTCACCTGGAAGGGGAAAGAAAGGTGCGGATTCCGGCACAGCAACGACAAAAGACGGTGCGTAGGGGCAGCCGAGAGACCTTCACAAACACCAAAGCCGAGCAAAGCTGTGAGTTTAGGAGACTTTCCTTTATCAGCTAGAAACTCCCAGAAAGCAAGGAAGCCACGTGCCTGTCTACCTGACCTTTGCATTTCAGTCCCTAACACACAAGAAGTGAATGCTCAATAAATATGCTGGTTCAACAGCAAGGAAAGACCTGATAACATGGCTTTGATAATGCATTACATCTCACAGTTAACACTGACTTAACGTTTTTATTCACATCTGGTCTCTGGAGTGGGACTGCAGATGATCTGTTTTCTATTTTTCTGCATTGTCTGAATTGCTTAGGAGTACGTTCTTTGAAATGCAATGTAATAAAATTCTTTTCCCCTTGAGAAAAAAGTAATTCTCATAACCATCATCACTGATTTCTTGACCCCTTTTGAAACAAGTTAGGGATTTAATTATGTCATCGATTAAATTCAACAGGAGGACAAAGTAGATTTAATCATCCCACAAATATTTATTCAACACCTACTTATTGATCAAGGGAGGCAGGGGGAATATGTGCTTGAAAAAAACCAGTTTATGGCCTAAGAGGGAGACTGGCATTGAACACATAATCCCACTAACACGCATACAGTGCAAGTGTGATAGCTACATGGGCAGGCGCCTGTGCTAGGAGCACCTGTGTCTCCGGGATTAATCCTGCCACTTGGGCCAAACTCCACACATATCTTCCTGCTGTTTCCCCTCCCAGAAGGCCCTTTCTCCTTCTTCCATCTATCCGAACGTGGCCTTGCTTCAGAATCCTGCTCAAGTCTCCAGTTCCTGCTGAAGGCCTCCCTGACTGCTGGGGTCCTCACTTCCTCCCTCCTCTCGGCATCTCTGCCATCTTGTGCTAAGTCAGATACTGCCTTGAGGATCACGTAGCTCACTAGTAGTTGTTTTAGTCAGAGAGAGAGAGGATGAGAGTGAGAGAGAGAGATTAAGGAATTGGCTCATGCAATTATGGAGGAGCAAGTCCAAAATCTTCCGGGAGGGCCAGCAGGCTAGGGACCCAGGGAAGAGTTGCAGTCTGGGTCCAAAGGTAGTCTGCTGTTAAAATCTCTCTTGCTCTAGGGAGTAGCCTTGGTTTTCTTAATGCCTTCAACTGATTGGATGAGGCCCACCCACATTGGGGAGGGCAATCTGCTTTACTCAAAGCCCTCCAATTTAAACCTTAATCTCATCCAAAAAAAATCTTCACAGAAACATCCAGAATAATATTTGACTGAATAGCTGAGCACCACGGCCAAGTTGACACATAAAGTTAAGCCTCACAGGAATTTTATTTCCCTAATTAGGATCTATCATCTTGGAAGGCATGGGTCATCTCTTTAGACATGGGTCATGTCTAAATTTTCCCACAGGCTAAGCTCAGGAATTATTGTCAGGAGCTGCTTAGTAAATCCCCAAAAGAATGAAGGAATAGCAAGACTTGAGAGACCCTCTGGAGGCAACCTCCTGCACCTCTGCGAACAGAGGAGGCACGACCAACATCTGCCCGGTCCCCAGAGTGCTGGACACCCGACAGCAGAAACAGCAAACGCGTAACCCTGATTCTTTCCCCGTTCTGCAAACCACTCTCCAGCCAGACTCGGCCATACCTTTCAGGGTAATAACAGGTTTAGGCAGAAATGTCTGTTCACGTAGTTTGAACTCAGCACAGCCTTAGCCAGTGAAGAAAAGACAAAAGAACAACACAAAGGTATGTTGTGGCCTAGAAAGGAATTTCTGCCCCTGGCCTCTGACCGGGTTTTTATGACATATACGCATATACCTGTTTCAGCCTTTCTCTTTCTCCCAAGCCTTTAATGATTCGTGCAACAAGCTCACACCTCTTATCTGCCCCCTCCCCCCGGTCAAGCACCCAGGCTCAGAGAAGGGGATCTGTGCTTTCTCAGCCAATCCACAGTCTGAAATTGGCAATTCTAAACCCAGTGTCTAATTTCTAGGCTTCCCCTAAATTCCAGAGCAGGCCGTTGCTTAGGCCAGAGGGCGAGGCAGGCCTGGGCCAGAAATCTCAAGCAACTGGAGGGTCCTGAAGCCACATTTCAATGTCAGGCTCCATTTTCAAGTGCCCCACAATGATCAGGTGCCCCTTTTTATCTCCTCTTCTGCATCTGTAAAAATCCTTGTCGCTTTTCCTCAGTCCCAGCAGAAAAATGGGCAAAGGATAGGTACAGACTGTTCCGAGACAAGGAATTCCCAATGTCTCTCAAGCCCAGGAAAGGATGCTCAACTAGCTCTTCATAATAGGAATGCAAATTAAAAGTACAAAGGGGATGTATCAGATTGGCGACGATCCGAACAGTCTGGCGGAGCTGTGGGAGGCTCCCGCTGTGAACGCAGCTGTTGCCAGGCCCACCTTCCCTGACCTCCTTGGAGAGCAATTTGGCAAAATAACTCATGTTTTAAAACGCACTAGTTCGATGACCAAGCACTTCCATGTCCAGGTATTAACAGATGGACTCCTACATTCATGCAAGATGTCAAGTGCCCAAGAATGTACATTGTGGCATTGTTTATAGTAGCTGAAGACTAGATGGCTATTAACAGGGGACCCGTTAAACTACAGACTCCTCTACAGCCACTCAGAGGAACAAGGAAGGTGTGTGTGGACTGACGTGGAACATTTCACAAGGGTATTGTTCAGTGACAAGGGCAAGGAAGATGCCGGTGCATACGGTGCGCTAGCATTTGTGAGTGAAGACTGTGCACGTGTACGTCAGTAAATGCACAGAAGAACCCGGAATAATACCTGGTAACCTGGCGATACTGGTTGCCTCTAGAGCAGGGACCTGGGAGGCTTCGTAACATCAGAGGGAAAGAGATTTATTTTTAACTGAGTACCTATTATGGGTTGAATTATGACTCATAAAATTCATATGTTCAAGTCCTAACCCTCAACATCTCAAAACTAGTTGCAAATAGGGTCACTGCAGATGTAATCAGTTAAGATGAGGTCAGGGGGGAGTACGGTGGGCCCCTAATCCAGTTCAACGTATCTCTTTATACAAAGGAGAGTTAGGGCCCAGAGAGAACCCTGTGTGAAGATGAAGGTGGACTGAAGTGATTCTCAGCAAATGACAAGAAGCCAGGAGAGAGGCAGGGAGCACATTTTCCCCTTGCAGTCCTTAGAAGGTGCCAACCCTGCAGATGTCTTGACCTTGAGACAATACATTTCTTTTTTCTAAACCAACCAGTTTGGGGTACCTTGGTACAGCAGCCCTAGCAAACTGAACCTGTATCCTCTGGCGTCTTTTGAATTCTGTATTATGCATCTGTATTACCAATTAAAACTTTTTTCATCACAAATGTCCATTCCTCCATGAAGCCCTCCCAGACTCACCAGACTGGTTTGATTACTCCATCTTTCAGATGCTGAGAACATTTTATTTCTGCAACAGCTTTTACCAGGTTATAATATAACTTAACCCTTCACATGGCCCTTGTCTCCACAAAAAGGGCCAAGACTACATAAATTTCTTTCATCGTTACAGTCCCCAAGCCTGACCCTCAAATGTTTGTCAGAGTGAATGAATATGGGTTACTAGATATTTTTTACTCCCTTCCTACATTTCTGTCACTATTTGTTGATTTTGGGCTTAGTAAGCTATCAGTTGATTTATGTTTAGTCCGAATGACATGACTGAAACAGGACCTTAAGATTTGGAGGATAGCCCTGGCTGGTGTAGTTCAGTGGATTGAGCGCGGGCCTGAGAACCAAAGGATCTCGGTTCGATTCCCACTCAGGGCACATGCCTGGGTTGCAGGCCAGTTCTCAGTGGGGGATGCATGAGAGGCAACCATACATTGATGTTTCTCTCCCTCTCTCTCCTTCCCTCCCCTTCTAAAGATAAAGAAATGAAATCTTTAAAAAAAAAAGATTTGGAGGATAGGTGAAAGGGAAAAAAACATCATTTATATACAGTTTACTCTTAAATATATTTTTAAAAATACAAATGTATTTACTCTTAAATACATTTAAGAGTTTCATTTCAGCCCTGGCTGGTGTGCCTCAGTGGATTGAACACCGGCCTGCAAACCAAAGAGTTGCTCGTTTAATTCCCAGTCAGGGCACTTACCTGGGTTGTGGGCCAGGTCCCCAGTAGGGGGCGTGCGAGACGCAACCACACATTACTCTTTCTCTTTCTCTGTTCTTTCCCCTCTCTCTAAAAATAAATAAATAAAATCTTAAAAAGACGAGCTTCATTTCAGACGAGTTGAGCATTTGAAACTTTTCAGAGTAAATAGTTCCTTAAACAGAAAGAGGGGTGATTTTCTGCTTGGTGGGGAGATGAGGAATCAAGAAAGTCTTCCTCTTTGAGCTCCTGTGCTTAATGGGGGCCAAATGGAAGGAACTGTCAATCATGCTCTGGGGGATAGTTCTGGCTGTGGATTACACAAGTGCCATTCATGTGGGTGATGAAGATGGAGAGTCAGGCTGCACTAGTTTTTTCCTAGGCTGCATTAACAAAGTACCACAAACTGAGGGGGGGCGGGGGGGCTTAAAACAACAGGAATTCGTTGTCTCAAGTTCTGGAGGCCAGAAGTTGGAAATCCAGGTGTCAGCAGGGCCATGTTCTGCTGGGAGAAGTTAGGAGAGGACCCCTTCTCGCCTCTTCTATCTTCTGTGTTTGCTGGCAATCCTTAGTTTGCAGACACATCACTCCAATCTCTGCCTCTGCCATCACATAGCATTTTCCCTGTGTGTCCAAATTTTGCTCTTGTTATAAGGCATTGGATTAGGGCCCAGCCTAATCCAGTATGACATCATCTTAACTTCATTACCTCTGCAAAGCAAGGTCACATTCTGAGGTACTGGGTAGATATAAATTTTGGGGGAATATCACTCAACCTATTACTGCTGCTGAGCTAGAACTCCCCAAGGATGGAGAAGCCACAAAGGGCAAGGAACATTTAACCTTGTAGCTAAGTACAGGCTGTGGAATCAGACAGGCTTGGTGTCTAATCCCAGACCTACCTGCTTGTCTGCTGTGTGACCTTGCGGAAGTCACTCAACATCTCTCAGTCTGCTGTCCCACCTGTGCAGAGGGCTTAGTGCCTCCCAGGGGTGCTGGGCTGAAATGAGGAACATCAGGTCCTGGCATGCTTAGCCTGGGTCCTGATTTTTTTTTTTTAATTAGCTTTTAATGCTAGAGTCCCCATCTCCACTGCTCCTGCTCTTCTTTCAGGAAAGAATGCAGACAGTTAACGAGCAAAACAGAATAGTTTATGATTAAGGGCCCTGAGGCCTGGCACACGATGCACCTGCCCCAGGAGGTCAGAAAGCACAGGGTGGACGAACTTCGAGTTTTAAAAATAAACTGACGTGAAGTTACTGCTATAATCTGAAACTCTGCAGCGAAGCTGTATTTCTCTGTCACCCTCTCCCAGGGTGTATTTCTAGAGCTTCTCACTGAGGCCTCCACAGCATAACCAGACCAGATATCTCCTATTCCCCTCTCTGCTCTAACTCCCATTGCTGAGGTTGCTCTATCCCAATGTACTTGGCCATCAGGACATTAGAGAGAGGCCATAGCGTCCGTTCAGATGAACCTGGCCTCCCATTGTCTTGGCTACACACAGTGGAAAGGGTTGGGAGGGGTTGGCTAGAGGAGCTGTGCGTGGCTGTGTTTGTTGATCTGTGATAACATCCCGGAGACAAAGCAAAACTACTTGGGCTGATCTGCACGTTGCACAGGTCTGGGAGGACTGGCTGCTCTCCTACACCAGCTCCCGTGTTGCATTAGCAATGGATTAGATCATGCAGAGACTGAAATCATTTTCTTGGAGAACTCACCATTACAGTTGGGCTTGAGTCCCCTCTCTGTGACCTGTGCTGTGAGCCCACCGGGCCCGCTCACATCATTGACAGGGCCGACTGCCATCTTCCACGGCACCTGTGGCCGCCCTGTTTCCTAGACACTGAGAAAAGTTATGTGCACACAGCTTTGTTTCTGAGTTGTAGCTTTTTAAATGTTTTGCATGGTGGCTAGTAGAACTAAGTCTATTGATTCACTTATTATATACATATTTTTTTAGAGAGAGGGTGAGGGAGGGAGAAAGAGAGGGAGAGAAACATCTATGTGAGAGAAGAACCTCGATCGCTGGCCTCTTGTACACACCCTGACTGGGGACCAGATCTGCAGGCCAGGCGTGTGGCCTGACCAGGAATCCAACCAGCGACCTTTTGCTTTGTCGGACGACGCCCAACTAACTGAGCCACACCGGTCAGGGCGATTCATATATTATATTTATTGAGTGCCTGGTTAATAACATGGGCTCTAGAACCAGTGGCCTAAATTCAAATCCCACCTCTACAAATCATGAGTTTTGTGACACTGAGGAAGTCACTTAGCGTCTCTAAACCTTAATTTTTTCTTTTGTAAAGGGGGACTCATACTACTACCTACCCATACGACTGCTGGCTGAGCAGATTGTTCCAGGTTTGGGTCCTCGGGAAGCAGACTGTGAGACAGTAGTGAGCAAGCAGGACTTTATGAGCGAATTCTCTTAACAGCAAAGCCAGTAAAAAGGAGAACAGGAGGTGGGAATGGGCAGAGGGGAAGTTGAGCTGCCCTGCAGTGCCAAAGAAAGCAGGAGCCAACCCCCAGAGGGCGCTCTGAAGCTGAGAGAGGAAGGGAGCCAGATTCTCAGTTGGACCAAAAGGGCGGCCATTGTGCCCCTCAGTAGGTCAATCAGGGAACTTTCCTTCAACTGAGCCAATCCCCAACGACAGCTGAGACTCGTTTTCCTGCACTGCATCCAGCCTCCGGGAGAGCAAGTCCTTCATTGCTGAAACGAGATCACAGCCTCCACCACAAAGACTGAATAAGATAATCCACATAAAGCCCATAACACAGAACTTGGCATGCAGTAAGGGCTTAATAAATGCTAGCCAATACAATTGTTGTTGTTGTTATAACTTGTTTTGCCAGGCACTGTCCCAGAGGCTGCGGACACAGTGGTGATCAAGATTCTTCACCTGTCCTCAGGAAACTCAATCCATAAGCTAATCAGACCCTTGAATAAGCAACTGCAAGTAGTGCACTTAATAGAGTGGCCCAGGATTTGTATGGGAGCATCAAGAAGGGGTGCACGACCCAGACTAGGAAGGTGAAGGACAGTGATGCTGCAGGCGATGCCTGGATGTGAAGAGGAGGCAGCCAGGCAAAGGCCGTGGGAAGCATGGTGGGTGGGGGCGGGGGGCAGATGGAGGAAGCAGTGCGTGCAGACAAGAGAAAGCACAGTGTGTGCATGACACAGTTCAGTGGGGCCAGCACGGAGCGTGCACCAGGGAGTGGGGAGGAAGGGTCTTCGCACACCAGGCCAAGGAGCGTGGACTTAGACATAGAGGGGGCAATGGGGAGCCATTAAAGCATTTTAGCCAGAGAAAGGACAATGAATTCATGAAATGCCCATTTGTGCTTGAAAACATCACTCAGCTGCCATGTCAGCAGTGGATGGGACAAAATTAGAGACTGTTGGCAGGTCCAAATGAGAGATAAGGGTGACATGGACAAGGCTGGTGGCACTGAAGGAGGAGAGAGCACGGTGTCAAAAATATCAAGGAAGTGGAATCTGGTGATGATTGGTTGGTAAGAGAAAAACAAAAATACAGGGTCGTGTTTATGTTTCTGATTTGGGAAAATGCATTCCGGAAGGCCTGGTATCTTAGTGCAATTGGGCTATAACAGAATACCATGTTGGGTGGCTTAGGAATAAGAGTGATGTGTTTCTCACAGTTCCAGAGGCTGGGAAGTCCGAGATGAAGACATCAGTGGATTCCGTGTCTGCTTGAGGTCCCCACATCCCGGTTCATAGTTGGCTGTCTTCCGACTCTGTCCTCACGTGGTAGACAGGGTGAGGAAGCTCTCTGAGGTCTTTTTTATAGGGCACTACTTCCATTTGTGAGGGCTCAGCCTTCATGACGTAATCGCCTCCTAAAGGCCCACCTCCTAATAGCACCACATTGGGAAGCAGGTTTCAACATACAAATTTTGAGCGTACAGAAACATGCCGTCTACCGAACTTGGGAAATGTGTGTCCTAAGAACTAGAGAGAAAAAAACCCTACTAAAGACAGACGTATTCCTCCTTACTCAGCGTGGCTCAGTGGAACTTCTTCCAGCCAGCTCTCCAAGGACTTAAGGCTACATTTCGACAAACCCATTAGAAACTCCCGGGGGAGTACAACTCTCCGAACCTCAGAAGCAGCTATATTAATCCCGGAGGAACCTACTTCCTCCTTGCTTTTGTCTTGTGGGGCAGGGAGGCCCTGCAAAGAATGCTGCCAGTGCTGTAGTTGTACTGAAAAGCAAACGAGCTAGAAAGAAAAAATTCACTTCGGATTCCATCTTTGGTAAATATCAGCATTTACTGAGTTTGGACTCCGGGCCCAGTCTTATGCTCAGGGCTTGAGATACAAGAAAGAATAAGATAGATACTGACCAGTGACCTTGAGGGTCCATCTCCTTCAACAGTAATACTTCTTATGGTAAATTAGTGCACTACTGTAATTTATACATCAGTCTCTTGCGGGTTTGGTGGCCAGAGTCAGTCCCTGGGGCTTAACCACCTCTGTATTTTTGCAAAACCGAGCTTTTGTACTTCAGAGCTGATTAGACCTACGTAAGCAGGAATCATGCCACTGGAAATGATTGGCAGGCCTCTTTAGCATTTGCTCCAAAAGGAGTAATTTGAGGGCTGGAAGAGACAAGAGGTGTTGTCTCTGAGGTGTTGTCCAGCTTAGTCTCTGAATTTGAGTTGGAAAATTGAGCCGAATTATCAGTTCAAGGTAACTTCTCAAATGTTTCTGGGGACAGGAATGAGTCTGCATGCCTAAG
>PVKM010009268.1:0-24494 GCA_004027735.1 Carollia perspicillata | reverse complement strand
AGAGGGTAAGGGCTGGACAAAACTAGTTTAAAATCAGCGTCTTCAAAGGCTAAAGACGAGTTTGTTTTTACAGGAAAGAGCCACAGCAGTCACTCCGCGCGCGGACACCAGTCCCGGGCATACCTGCGCGGTTCCAAGAAAACGGACCGAGCCTGAAAACCGAAACCGGTCTAGGACACACAGACCACGCCCGCGGCCACAGGCGGATCTCGCGGGTACATCCCGGCCCCCCACCCCCACCGCGGCGCCGAGGGAGGAGGGGCGCGGGCCGAGGCCCCGCCCCACCGGGCCACGATTATAGCCGATGACTCAGGGCGGAGCTCCGTTTCCAACCCGCGCCGCCGCCAACTTCTCTGGATGGGACCAGAAGTTTCTAGCCGGCCAGTTGCTACCTCCCTTTATCTCCTCCTTTCCCCTTTGGCAGCGAGGAGGCTATTTCCAGACACTTCCACCCCTCTCGGGCCACGTCACCCCCTCCTTTAATTCATAAAGGTGCCCGGCGCCGGCTTCCCGGACACGTCGGCTGCGCGCACGGCTTTTGCTCCGGCCGCGGCCCGCGAGCGACTCAGCGTCTTGAGGCCCCACATCCCGCGACCCGGCACCCCGCGACACCGTGCCCCGCCGGCCTCCCCTCCGGGCCGACTCCGAACCAGCATGAGCGCTGCCACCCACTCGCCAATGGTGCAGACGGCGTCCGGCAACGGCGCCGGCGACCGCGACCCCCTGCCCCCCGGGTGGGAGATCAAGATCGACCCGCAGACCGGCTGGCCGTTCTTCGTGGATCACAACAGCCGCACCACGACGTGGAACGACCCACGCGTGCCCCCTGAGGGCCCTAAGGTGAGCCAGGCCCCCCTCTCGACGGCGAGCGGCAGGGCAGGGTATCGGGGGGTGGCGGCTGTACTGGGCCGGAATGCGGGGATACGAGGCGCCGGGTGCCCGCAGAACCCCGCGCCCCAGCCCCGGAGGTCGGTGAAGGCCACCAGGGGCGCAGGGACCTTCGGGCCGCGCCAGCTCCCGGAGGTCGGCCTGTTGCGCCCAACAAGCCCCCTCCCGTGGCCGCAAGGGGTTTCTGGGGGTCAACCCGGGAAGCGTGACCCGTGCGGTGGCGGCAGATCCCGTACCAGCTCGATTCGAAGGGCGGAGGTCTGGGTGGCTGGAGCTGGCCTGGGCTGCGCGGGGGACAGCTGGCCTGGTCAGCACCCGAGGCCCCGGCCAGACCCTGTCGCAGCCTGGCTTCCCAAAGGGAGATCCTGGTTTCATTCCGCTGAGCACTCTTTGGCCGGCGCCAGGGGGGCATTGGTTAGCTTGGGTGGCGGTCCCAGGAGTTTCACCTTCCACCGTTCTACAACTTGGTTGAGGCGTCCCTTGACTTTACTATCCTGTCTCAGGCAGAGTGACTCAGGAGACTTATGTAAATGCATTCTTTTTTTCTTCCTATTTTATATTTGGAATTAAAATTGTATTGTTTGAAACTGTTCCCCGTGGTAATCTCTTCTACCATGACTTGTTAAAAACAAGATTCCCTTCTTCCAGGCGGTTTCTGAACTACAGATGTGAGAGTGCCCATGGTTGGCCATTGCCTGGCCACACTGCCTCACAATGGCGAGAAGGAGGAAAGTTTTTAAATGGCATGCATTCCCTTCCTTGTTACAGGTATTAAAGCGTCTAGGACTTGTTTTTAATACACGAATAACTGAGTAGTAATACTTTTGTGAATACAAAAGTAAAAGTATGCTTCATTTACATATACATAAGGATATACACTTCACCTTTAGGATCATGAGATTTGAAAGTTAAAAACGTGAAATGAGTTCACTGATTTTAAAAATTACAACGAATTTAATTGTACAGTTATTGCAATTTTCTATAAATTTGGGCTTTTCCAAAAGGAAGTATACTTGCGGGGTAGCTGCTCATGTTTTCTAGGCAAAGTGAAAATAAAAGTGGGAACGAGGCCCTGGCCGGGCAGCTCAGTTGGTTAGGGCATCCTCCTCGTAAGCCAAGGTTGCGTGATTCGATCCCAGGTCAGGACACATACAAGAAGCAACTAATGAATCCATAAATAAATGGAACAACAAATCGATCTCTCCCTTTCTCTCTCTCAAATCAATTAAAAAAAAAGCCGTAAAGAACTAATAAGTTATGTTTGAGGACATAAATATTCACAAAATTAAATATGTTGTTATTTTAGAAGATAGATTTATATTATCTACCTTCATTTTTTGAAAAATTTTCTTTCAAATATTGATAAAACTCTGGTGCTGGATCGTGAGACATTGAGCATTCAGCCACTTTACATTTATAAGAAATTAATTATATATTTATTTCTGAAAATTGTGCAAGCAGCTGTAATTAGTGCAAGAGACATAATTACACATTTGTGTGTATCTGTTCAGTCCATTACTGGGTGAGACTAACGCTTGTCTCAAGTGAGCCCTGTTACTGCAGACTAGGTGGATGTAGATCTTTAGTGTGGTTAAAAAAAACCAATCATTTTGAGGCTTCCTTCCTATAGAGTCAGGGACAGTCAGAAGCTGCTGGCACCTTTTGTTGTGAGTGAAGGTCAAGTTTGAACATATCCACTGCGAGTGTGGTAGCCGACGCACTTTGTTTTCAATATGAAACTCACCCAGCAAGTTAAGATCTCTGTGTGCCCATCCAGTGGGTGGGCGGGTGGGTGGGTTAGGTTGTGGCTTCATAAAGGTGGAAAAAAACAGGTTGAATTACTATTATTCTCAAAATAAATAGGAAATAAGAGCAACTAAATCAGAAATCTGACGCTGGAAAAGTTTATTTGAAAATTCAAATCAGAATTTTAGATTGGAAGGCCCTTAGGGAACTTTTTAGCTCAGCCTCTTTCTTATACGGAGAAACTCAGGGAGTTTAAGTGTGTTTCCAGAGGTCACTCAGCTAGTACTAAGAGCAAAGAGAGAACCACACCCAGAAGTCCTAAGAAGAGGCAGTACATCTGTTAAGGAGAAGGTGGAAGCATTTTGAATTTCTATGAAATCATGAAGTATGCGGGCTGGAATACTTGATTATTTTTCTGTCCTCCTGGCCGCCAAATATTGGGTGGCTGATTTCTGTGCTGTGATTACTTGGATCCTGGTGGCTGGTTGTGATCACTCAAGAAAAGAGTTCTTTTTTTTTTTTAGATTTTATTTATTTAGAGAGAGGGAAAGGGAGGGAGAAAGAGCGAGAAATATCAGTGTGTGGTTGCCTCTCACATGGCCCCCCACTGGGGACCTGGCCTGCAACCCAGGCATGTGCCCTGACTGGGAGTCGAACTGGCGACTCTTTGGTTCACAGGCTGAGCTCAATCCACTGAGCTACACCAGCCAGGGCCAAGAAAAGAGTTCTCGTTATCAAATTAATTATTTGAGATTTGTTAGTATGACACCAACACATAAGGAAGAAACTACTGTTCAGTTCATTAGCCCTTTGGACTTCATTGCTTTCAAACCTGTGCTTTGATATACACAGAATATCAGCGTGACTAATTCAGTTTCACTTCTATGAATTATATCCTTCTCCAGACTAAATACAGTGAAAAAATCCTTCAGTATTACTTTATGTTAGAAGCTGGTTAATGCATTAATGCATAATGAGAAAAGGCCCTGGCACAAAACAGAGGGCTGTTTTGGAGGACCTGAGCTAAGAGGAACCTCCAGCCATCCTTATCTTTAAAGGGGATGCTGTCAACCAATAAAGAGCTATTCACTTAGCAGGAATAACAGAGAAAGCCCTCTTTGGGAGAAAACAGTTTGACTATGTTGCTAAAGGAATGGCTTTCATTTGGTCTTATACTCAGTCTTCTTATGGTGGATCCTCCCACATTCCCCTGAGGTGGTCAGCATGACTCTTTATCTCCATTTTTATGGTGGTGGTGGGGGGTTGGGGGGCGCTAGGGGGTGCGGGCAGGGGCAAGTGAAAGCAAGTATCTTGCCCTTCAGTGCAGAGGCAGGCCTGCTGGAGGCAAAGACCTTGCCTTGGGCTTTATCCAGCTCTACTCTGAGTGAACCTCCCTGCTTGTAGCCTTCCTGGTGTCGATTTTCTGCACACATGGGCTTCCCACTAATCTCCTGGCAAGTTCCTACCAGCCCAGGCCCCTTCCCTGGCAGAGAGGCTGGTGTTCGCTTTGGAGGCAGGAGATGCACAGTTCCCTTGCAGAGCCCCTCTTCTGGGTGCCCCTCACTGAATAAACAGAAGCCAGCCACCTTGGAGTAGGTCACTGTATTGCTACGTCACAACCCCCCTGGGACCTTCCTCTCTCCAGGAGCAAGGTTTTTCTAGCTCTCCAGATCTTAGAGGTCACCAGCGTGGACTCCAGGCCTGGCAATCTCTGGGGAAGCCTTTTAAGAACACAGACTGCCAGCTCTGTCACCCTGTACCCCTGCCCCGCTCCATCCACTCCCCATGTTGAATTCGAATCGCTCAGGGGAGGGTCCTGAAATCTGTAACTCAAAAAAAAAAAAACCCAAAAACAAAAAACCCCTCCCTGATGATTCTTGAATCTGCTAGATTGGCATTTGGAGGCACTGAGTGGCAGTTGTCTCATTGGTGGGGAAGAAGGGTGGCAGATCGTGACTTAGAGTACAGTACACCTTTGTGTAGGCCCTGCGATCCCTCACGGGACACCTGCTTACCATCTGACCTGCAGAGGCCTCGGCGGAGCTTCCAGTTTCCTTGGTGAAACTCCCCAGTACGTGGCTTCTGGGAGTGTGAATATGGGGGGTGGTGTGGGGAGGGATGGAGCCTGGCATGGTGGCGGGTCCCAGGACCCTCCTGCACCCCAGGAAGAGGTGAGCCAGTGTTCCTTTCCTGCCTTGCCCTCCCAGCAGAAGCTCGCCATAATAATTCGACAGACTATACTCAGGTCCTGTGAGAGAGAGGTAGAAACATCCTTTCAGAGGGAATTGGAAATGCTCTGAGCTCTGATTGCAGTAGGGACACCCATTTATTCTGCTTCAGGTTCAGCAGAGCCTCCTGGTTTTTCTTGAAGATGAGGTCATTTTGCTCTTTGAGGATCCATTGCCAGCTCTTGTGCTTCTTGGAAGGGTCAGAGCAGCCAGGAAAGGAGTGGCCATTCTGCCCTTTGCATGTCCAGCACGTTGCAGTTACCAAGAAGCAAATTCCTTTGCGTCTGATGAACAGTGATTTGTTGGGTTTTGGGGGGTGGTACGGTGGATAAAGAGCATGGCTAGATGCCTTAGAAGTCCAACTCATCCAGGCCTTCTTTTTCCCCTCTAGAGAACAACCCATGTCTGGCTAATGCAAGGACTGAACATAATTTGTCCCCTGTTCCGTCAAGTAGATGTGCCCTTTACGCGGGCAGAGTCGGCACACAGTAACTGGAGGGGCTTGACGGTGGCCAGGGTCGGGAAGGCTGAGCGGCTTGCTGCTCTTGGGGCTGGTTGTGAGTCAGGGAGCTTCGTACCACCCCTGAGTCTTGACCCTGTCCTCCTTTCTAGAGTGACACACGGTTGCCCTATATAAACCACTCTTATGTGTTTATTATTTCCTACTGATGGCTTAAAATTATCTGACGTTTATCATCAAAAAGGAAACCACGCACAACCCAAACCTCCGCTTTCTCCTTCACATTTTTGCCGGTTTAACATTGCTTTTAAGCATTTAATACACCTGACAGAGAAAAAGCCGGGAGCAGAAGACAAAGGTCTTGCCTGTTGGGAACCTCTGAGGACCCTCCAGTGCTGGCGAAACCTGAAGAAACCTCTGCGCTACCTGCCAGGAGCTCTCCAGCCCTTCCTGGCCCCCGATGCCCCTGACTTAGGTCTGCTCCCTGGGACCGTCCTCGGCCTCAGTTCTCAGACTCACAGCTGGGCTTCTGAAGCTCAGTTCCAAAGGCCCTCCTTGGGCAGATGTGGCTGTTCATCTCCGCCCCTCCCTCGGCATTGTGTAATTGTGTGAGCTGTCTGGGGTTATTAAGTCTCCGCATACTCCCGTGAAGATTTCTTGGTGAGGAGGGGCCTGGCAGCTATTCAGGAAGCCAGGCAGTTTGCAAAAGCTTAACCAGAGAGTTTCTTTAGGAAGATATGAACCCGATATTTTTTTTGTCAGCGTATTTATACATACGTGCCAGACACTTGTGGTGCTTTTACAAACCTTATGTCTTTAAATCCTCAGAGCGGCTCTCTAGATTGGAAACATTGAGGTGCATCGTCTCCATGAGAAAGTGGGCTTAGGGAGGCGGTGTGCCTGGCCTGGCCCGAGGCCTGTCAGCTGTGACAACAGAGGCCTGTCAGCTGCGACAACACAGAAAGGCTGGCCAGCGATCTATTCCCACCAGCAAGGGGTGACAGACACATTTGCCCCTAGTGGGCCTTCCTGGGAGTCCTTCACACTCAGAGCTCACCAGGCATGGTCTGGACTCCACGTTACTTTAATTCAAATCTTTCCTCCAAAAGGTGGCCCTTGCTGCTTCGCCTTTGGGCCACGTCCCTATGGGGGGACAGTTCCAGAGGCAGAGTGTGCGTCTGTTTCCTTTCTCTGCCTCTCAGTGCCTTGGCAGAGCCTGCAGACTTGGTAAAAACGCAGCGATCCTATGTGGAGAAGAGTAAAACACGGGCTGGGCCCGGAGTGGGCAGGCTGCTTAGAGAAGAGAGGCCCTTCCAGAAGCGCAGACTGTGCGTGTGTCTCCTGCAGCCTCCTGCTGGTTCCGCAGCATTGTCCTGGGCTCCCAGATGCCCCCAAAGAGCGGGGTCCCTTTCATCTCATCTCTGAATGGCCTTTTCTCCATAGACGACGGACTTTCATATCAGTTCCCTAGGTTGATTCTTATCCATCTGGAGAAAGTCTTTTTTTTTGTCCCCTCCAATGACACGGCATCTTGGAGCAGGCCTGCTGGAGAGGCTGGTGGCAGACAGCAGCCAGACTCGCTAACCCACAGCTGCACAGAGCACCTCTCAGCACTGTGGCAGGAGGGTTTTTTTTGTAATTTTCCCTTGTGGCTGTCAGTCCGATCCAACACTGTGGAGTGAGCTGCTTACTCACTGTCAGTTCAGAAAAGCCCAGGATTGCAGACTGCTCACTGCCCGCCTGTCTCAGGAGCCTGACCCAAGAGCTCCCACTGCAGAGCGGTGGCCCTGGTGGTTGAGGTGAGGTGAGACTATCCTCTGCAAATTCTTTAGCATCGTGCTGAAAGAACAAACGTTTCCCATGTCGAAATAACTTCCTTGGTGTTGGTGAAGCAGAACGGTAGTTTTCCCCCAGTTATTTTAGATTCTTCTTGGATACTGAGTGACCAGAAGCCCATGCACATGCCGGAGAGAAGGCAGCCTCTTCCTTTTTTGGACCATACAGATTAGTCCTGCGGGTCCCGAGTGTCAGAGCAGGGCTGGCTCTGCTGCCCGGTTGGAACCGTGGGGACTCAGAAGCAAGCTGGGTGCCCACACTCTCTCTGCCTTGCCTCAGCCAGGCAGTGACTCAGCACCACCACCGGCTCCCTGACCCAGAGTGCACTTGAACTGAATGTTCCAGGTCTGAGCCTCAGCCTGGCTCGGCTGGGCAAAACGAAGGGCTTTTTCTCTTCCTGCGTTTTGCACTGGGAGGATGAAGGCTCTGAAGACATCAGCCACAAAAGGCACGTGGGTGTGGCAGGAGCAGTATGAAGGTTAACACATCCGGGCCTTGGTGTCGGGTTCTGGTGATCTTTGATAAACCACTCTCCCTCCTAGAGCCTCAGTCTCCCCTTCTGTGAAATGGGCATCCAGTAGTACCCATCCCCCAGGCGGTGAGGATCATGGGGGCTGGCACATGGAAGGTGCTGATTATCCCCCTTGGGTCACTTTAACTGACTATCCCTCAACCAGTGTCCAGGTGTCCTCAGCACCCTTCCTAGAATGTTCCTGTGCCCCTCATGAGGGTAGGGCATAGCTGGGCAGTAACGGAAGGACTCAGCACAGAGGTCACACAAAGGCTGCCGGGCCTTCCGGAGCCACAGCCCCATCAGCCTGTGGACTCCTTCCTGACGGCCCCTTCTCCCCACCCCCTGCCGCACCCATCTCTGCACTGGCCTAAGGACTAGCCAGGCAGGAACTAGGTGCCCAGCCGATATTAGGGGAGAAACTGAGTCACATTAACCTGGGCCTGGCCATCTGCACAGCTCTTCTGGACCCAGCTCTAAGGAGCAGAAATGTCACTGTGCAGGAGGAGAAGGAGGGGTTCTCGAATTGTCACTGCCCTTTTTGGGAGGGTGGCTGTTGGGGAGGAATGCTTTGAGCAGCTGCTCGGAGACGGGGAGTCCCCCCAGGAATTCCCCCAAGGCTGCCACCATCAGTCAGAGGGGTTCTCTGAGCCACGGTTGATGAATTACAGGTTTTTTCTTTTGGGAAACTTTTATACGAAACAGGTGTCTAGTGAAGCCCTGTGCCCTGATACCAGCAGACACTCGTGTGGCTGGCTGCTAGCAGTTGAAAGAGCCAGTTGATTGGCCAGTATGAGAGAAGTGCTTGAGAAGCCCATGGAAATGTACCAGGAGGAGGTCGCTTCATCTAACTTTAGACAGCGTGCTTCCTGGTGTGGAAATCACAGGTACTTTTCCATCTCTGATTCTGGCTTTAGACGATTGAAGAAGGTGCTCCAACTCTTTCTGTTTTCTGAAGAGAAGGTCGGTAGTTGCTAATTTCCCGGTAGCCATGAGTTCAGGAGCTGGGAGTCTGCTGATCAGAGTTCCTGGCCTGTTTCTGCAGTAACTTCCCGTGTGACCTTGGGCCACATCCACATGGCACCCTGGAGAAGGACTCCAGGGGGTGGGGGGCTCGGGAAGTCCAGTGCTGACTCTAAACCCCAAGCCCTCCCTCTGGCAGGGGAGCACGCAGCTGTAGGTGCTGATGCCTGGCCTGGAAATCACTCCCCTGGTGGGGGACGCACTGAGGAGTTAGGGGGAGGCACCAGCCGACCTTCTGCTCCCAGGCACATCCTCCTGTGCCCCAGCTTGGCTTGGCTGGGTCTTGGGCATGTGCCCCATGAACCACAGTCACTGCAAGTTGGGTGTGTATTCCCAGCGGTGACATTGTCCCCAGTGCAGACCTGTTCAGGGCAGCTGGCTGGGGCCTGTTGGAGGGAGAGGGGAGTTTAGGACTCCTACGCCTAGAGTTGTTTTTGGCTTTGTTTGCTTCCAGGTTGTGAAACTTTAGATACAGTTCTCGCAGAGAAGATGGCATCCTTGCTCATCAGTGCTCTTAAGACTCAGCAGTAGGGGCTCTGAACTCTTGACAGGCTCATTATCAACTAGATGAGACCACCGAGGGATTAGGCTCTGCAAACAACAGGTCCAGCCAACCGTTGCTCAGCAAAGCTGGGTCCATCAACAACTATGGAATGGAGAAACGTGACTGTGTAGGGCATGGAACAGCTCGGAGTTTACAAAGACTTCCTTGTGCCTTATCTCATTTAAATCTTGCCAGAATCCCTGGTAGAGGTGGGGGTTTTTACAGCTGGGGAAACTGAGTCTTTCCTAGCAGGGAGTCCTGTCTGAGGGCACACAGCTGGTGAGCTGCAGGGTGGGGTTAGAGCCCAGGGTGGTGACTGGAAGACCCTGGCTCGTGCTGGGTTGTCCTGCTTGTTGGGCACAGCTGTGAAGGGCAGCAACGTTGAGTTCCATGTTCGCCGGTAGAAACTCATAGGGACATCCATCTCAAGAATCTGGGGACAAGATGTGTGTGTTTTAATAACATGTACCAACTAAACGCCACCGTCCACGGTGACTGGATTGCGTACGGCGTTTGTGGTCAGCACAGGCTTGTGTCTTAGCAGGCCATGCTGTAAGTGGACTTTGGCGGGTG
The DNA here is from genome assembly GCA_004027735.1 of Carollia perspicillata. Lineage (NCBI taxonomy): Eukaryota > Metazoa > Chordata > Mammalia > Chiroptera > Phyllostomidae > Carollia > Carollia perspicillata. The sequence goes on along the minus strand of PVKM010009268.1, from coordinate 14,685 downwards.
TGGCCTTCGCTGATTATTCAGCATTTGCCCATAATGTGCCCAGAGCAGGGCTGGGCCATGGGAGAGACCCTTGATCACAATCCAGTGGGAACTGAAGGAATTCTGAGTTTGGCTGTGGGCATACAAATGACTGTTTCTATATCAAATGGGCAGTGACGTTTAATTCATTTCTACGGCCCGTGACACCTGTGGAGAGTTTTGGGAGGCTGTTGAAGTTCAGCTCTCTGTGCTTTATAAAGGAAGCTTGCCTAATGCTTCGTTTCCTGCCGGCGAGAGGTGAGCCAAGCTGCTTCATGTTGGTCTTGGTCCTGGATACGTGGGGACTTCCAGGATTGTTGTTTCCCTCCCTCTTTTTCTCTTCGCTGTAGAAGTTTTGAAGTGTCATTAGTAAAAGTCAACGCCTGGCTGGTGTGAGGGCTCTTCGGGCCTAAAAGCCCAGTTTTTGGAGTCAGTGCCCTACTTCAGACCCCAGAGCCGCCAGCCTGCTCCGGGGCAGCCCCCAGAGTTCCCTTGTGGCCACCGCCTCCATCTCGACCACGCTGATGGGAGCTGTGCGTGTACCATGGAGCTGAGGTTGTGGGGGCTTTTAGTGAGGCCGTGTTTTAGGGTTCAGGACCTCACTCTTGGTGCATGCAGGGAACCGATGGTGGATGGGTTGAGGCTGCCCCCCACGCAGCTGAGGCCACGCGTGTGTGGCACATCCACACAGAGGTTAGCGTACTCCTCGCAAGCACCCGAAAACGGTCACTCCTGCCTTGATTCTAAGGCAGGAGCCCTCCTGGAGGAGGGGCAGTAAGCAGCTTCCCCCCGTTCGCTTGATAGGGGCCCCTGGAGTTCAGGCAGTTAGGAGGGTCCTCTTCAGATTTCTGTGACGTCTACGCCTTGTTTCTGAGCTTTAAGTAGATGCTTAGAGCTAGAGGGGGCCTTGGAAATCAGAGGCCACAGAGCCGGTCAGAGCTGAAAGGAACTGCACTGAGATCGGTGTTTCTCAGTCCAGTCCAGCTGGCCGTCCTGCACTTCCGTTGAATCAGACTGTGTTGGGTGTGCACTTAGTTAGTATCTGCATTGTTTTTGCAAGCCCCCTGGAGTCCGAGGACCACTGCTTTACAGAACATCTGGGCCTCCCCTTCGCTTTACAGCCGAGGAAACTGAGGTCCAGGCAGGGGATGTGAGCTGCTTACGTAGTACAGATATTTAGGGGCAAACTAGGGTTAGGACCAACTGCAGTCTCCCTCCACGTCTCCTCGCTGGCCATACGTGGCACCCATGTCACGATTAAAAACAAGTAATGAAGTTTGGGTGTGTTGTTAATAAGCAGACAAGATGTGGGTAAACCCAAGGGTTCACCCAAGCTCGGAACCTGACCCCCGGCCTCTCTAAAAATAATAATGTCTTGTATTCAGTAGGGCCGATTTTGGCTCATCTGGGGTAATTTTTCCTGCTTTTTATCCTGGCTGTCTCACGGAGTTGTCTGGTGCTCTCTGGGGCATGCCTCAGGATTTTACTGTGTCCACAAATGAAGAAGAATTAACCCATTTATTTTGTATGTTAATGTGGTGAGATGAGCAGTGACGTCGGGATGCTGGCTAGTTCCAAACCGGGTTTGCACGTGTGCGTTGTATTCCTTGTCTTTGACCACAGATGAGGGTAGTGGACTGAGCTGCACTGGAAGATAATTCCTGTGATGTCATCATTACTCCCTACAGCCGGCAGGTCATGATGAGACAAGGATCAGCCCTTGTCTGCTTGATCACTGTCCCTATCATGTGATCGTGTCCAGTCCCTATCACATGATTACGGAGAATAACCCTAAGGGAGTTAGGTCCCCATTGAAATCAGAGGGGCAGACAGATTGTGAGTCTTCTGTGCATGGTTCTGTGTAACCAGTAGGCTTCTTCTGAACTTTTGTTTGAACTTGAGAACAATTCTTTTCTTTCTTTTTTTTTTAAGATTTCATTCATTTATTTACTTTTAGAGAGAGGGGAAGGAAGGGAGAAAGAGGGAAAGAAGCATCAATGTGTGAGAGATACATTGATCAGTTGCCTCTCACATGCCCCCAACTGGGGACCTGGCCTGCAACCCAGGTATGTGCCCTGACTGGGAATCGAACCTATGACCTTTCGGTTCACAGGCCAGCACTCAGTCCACTGAGCCACACAGCCAGGGCCAATTCTTATGAAACTGAAGAGACATCTAGTCATATTTGAAAACTTCTTTCATTAAAAAAAATTATATCTTTTTTTACTGGATTGTGATGAAAAAACCATGGAAGATAGAAAGGGCAATTTAATTCCCTCTTTTGGGTGGTCATTTTAGGTAGAAGCCAAAGCACTTACTGTTGACTGGGCTCTAACAATGGAGTAGAAACAGAAGGTGGCATCTGCATTCCTGGTATAGACCCTGTTATAGGTGGGCCTCTCATTTTTCGCTTAAATTACTCATCTGTGCAGAAGTGTTTAGCTGTCTGTACTGCAAAACTGATGTGGTTTATTAATGTACCAAAAGCAGTGTTTTTCCAAACAAAAACCCGCCAGAGTGGGAGGGGAGCCACTGCCTTTTAGACTTGAGGCCCACGAAGAGAGGTGTGGTTTTTTTCTTAAATGGACAAATGGGGCACTCACGCACCCGGAACCAGGGGCGCCAGCCCCAGGACTGCAGGACACGTAGCCCCCGGGCCACCCACAACCCTCCTGCCTCCCCGCCGTGCCAGCAGACAGCCCCATTTTCAGTCAGCCGCAGGCTCAGCACTCAGGTCTGGGCCCCTTCCCTCCCTCTTCCTCCCGGGCCACCCTTCCATTCCTGCTCTGGTCCCCAGCTTTGCCCTCGCTGCCTTGCTCTCATCCTGGAGTGCTCTTGTTTCCTGACGTGTCCTGGTTTCTCCTCTTGACACCTCCTGCCTTGGTGTGGTGTCTTGTCCACAACTCGAAGGACAGTGGACGCAGGGGCTCACTTGCAGCCCAGCCCTCTGGGCCTCCATCCTTCTGCAGCTCAGCACTTACCTTGAAAGGCCACCCCCTTCCCCACGGAGACTCCGACACCCCCACCCCTGCCTTCGGTGGCCATGTGCTTTCCTCCTCTGACCTCAGGGTGGCACTTCTTCAGAGACTCGGGAAGTAAGTAGTCTCTGCCATCACTGTCCCCTGGGCAGGCAGAGGGACTCCTTCCCTCCGCTTCCTCACCTTTTCTCTAGCACTGAGTACGAAATGTGTTCAGTGAGATGCATAAACGCAGTGCTCTTGGCAGGCTGGCTCCAGTGCCCTTGCGGGGAGCCAGGATTCAGCCAGCCCTGTCTGAGGTTTGCAGGCCCTGGAAGGGTCTGAGTTGGAGGCACAGCCAGCCCCTGGCTGTGCGGGGATGGTAGGCTGGGCATCTGTGAAAACCGATGGTGTGGGTGGGCAGTGCCAGGGAACAGGCACTGTGAGGGTCCCACAGAAGTTCAAGATTTGATAGCTTTGTACATAGGTGCACACCCATGTACCACACCCAGAAAAAGATAGAGTACCTTTCTGTTCCCCCAGAAGGTTCTTTCTAGACCCTCCCCGGTCCTTACCATTTCCTCCAGGGTGGCCACCATTCTGACTACAGTCACCATGGGTAACTTCTCCTTCAGTTGTGCTTCCTTCCACACTTTGGGGTCTGAGTAGCGTAAATACGCCCGTTTCAGGAGGAAACGCACGTGTTTCGGCTTTCTGGGCATCCCCCTCGACTGCTCTCCTGGAACCTCACAGCAGTCCTGGCGTGCGGGGTCGCTAGCTCCACTTTCTGGGTGAGGGGAGTAGGCTCATGGAGGTTAAGAGAATTGCCCCAGAACTGTTCCTAATGGAGGTCAGAATGAACTTGCCGCCTATCTAGGAGAGCCCTGTCCTGGCAGAAAAAGCCCATGTATTCGGCTTCCCACTTGTTTCATGCCTCCATGAACTGTCTTGGGTAAACCCCTGGCTGGCAGGGATCGTGCCTGCTAGTTTGGCCACCCCCTCGTACCCGGCTACCTCAGTCGCAGGACATTCGCCAGGAGGCAGTCTGTGGGCTTGCTAACTGCTCAGCTCCGTGAGGCTTTCGTGGTGGCCTGGAGGGAGCCATGCCCCTGGGCAGCCAGCGGAGACGACCGCCCCCCCAGGACTTGTCCAGGCCCTGGTCTGAGCCCGGAGGACGGGCGCCCAGTGAGGGGATAACAGCGCCCAGGCAGCGTGTTAGGAGTGAGCATAAGCAGCACAGGGTTTCTTGGCGCTGCTTGCTGCCTCCTTTCGGTGCTTGTCTCCCGGCAGGGATTCGGCTTTGAGTGTGAGACCTGGACCCGCTCCCTGCTCTTGGGTGACCTGAGAGTTGAGCAGGCTGAAATAATGCAGCCGCCCTGAGCACGTGGGGCTTCTAATCTGAGAGTGCCTGTTAGCTGGTGTCCCCAAGGACACAGCGACACCCTTGGCCCTCCTGTGTGCCAGAGGCCCTCTGGGCGGGGGCGCAGCAGGAGGGCAGCAGTCGAAGGGCTTGAAGGGGCTAAACTCCAGGGTCAGCTGCCTGGTGTGCACAGATAGAAAAGCATGGCAGAATTCTAGTGGTCCGTCACCCAAAATACAAATCGGCCCTCGGCTTCCCTTACTGGCGACCGAGTTGTCACAGTGGGAATTACATGCCCCGCAAGCTCCTACAGTCTTGACCTTTGGCGTCCGTTCCCAGTTCAGAGATGCCTCCTTAAGCAGGAGTCACCCCTTCTTAATCGTTGGTCCACCTGGGCGTGGAAGCGGCACAGATCCACAGCTCCCTCCTGGGTGAGAGGACCCTCTGACGCTCAGGAGACGGTCGGGGCCCAAAGCCTGGGGGATCCCTGGCTTCAGTTGCCCAGCCTCTGCTTGGTGAGAATGACAGTGCCCGGTGAGTGACTGGCCAGCCTTGTCATTTGAAACAAGATCTCTCTCCGTGGTACATCTGGAACTTGGCCTTCGCAAGGGTCCCAAAATAGTCAGGCCGCTGAAGGGAGAACTTCGTGAGGGGACGTGGAGGGACCCTAGTGGCCCCTCGCCAAGTGGGCTCTGTGGGCATCAGAAATGCAGCACATTCAATCCCTGGGGTTTATTCTCTTCCTGTGCTCCTGTTTCGTCCCTTTGTATCTCCCTTTTTTTGCAGCTAGTTCTGAAAATATTCCAGAGGAGGCGGCCTCCCCCCACTGCCCCTTCTCCCCAAAGGCCTGTGTTTGGGGCCAGCACCCCTCTGGATTGTTAGGAGACGGGAGGACCTTTGAGGAGGCACAGAAGCCGGCTGTAATTTTGCGAGTTGGAATCGAATCCTCCTTGCGCCTCCTGATCTGGGTCCCTGATGGTTTGGGAGACAGACAGTGGCTGTCGCACACACCGTGCTGCCTGGTCGTCACCCAGGAAAGAAACCCGTCTTACCGGTGTGGGAAATGGAGCCGCCTCTGTGCTCAGAAGATACCTCGGCCTGTCTGATTTCCCTTGATGCCTCAAATTCTGAAACTGCTGGCCAGATAGCAGCCTCTGTGTATAGGGGGGCGGGGGTATGGGCAGGGGTGCTCGCAGTGCTCAGCTGTGCTGACCTACGCCGCGGGGCCCGGGATCATTCTGGAAGGTGGGAACACTCAACACCATGCTTTTTCCTCTTCGTAGGTGTTTCCTTCCCAGTTTCTAACCCATCTGTGTTTCCCTTCTCGTTTTAGGAAACTCCATCCTCTGCAAATGGCCCTTCCCGGGAGGGCTCCAGGCCGCTGCCCACCAGGGAAGGCCACATTGTATACCCCCAGCTCCGACCAGGCTACATTCCCATTCCGGTCCTCCATGAAGGCACCGAGGGCCGGCAGCCACACCCGGTCTTTGCCTCTCCTCAGCCCGGGACGCAGCGATTCCGCACCGAGGCAGCTCAGAGGCCTCAGTCACCTCTGCAGGGTGTGGCGGAAACCACCCAGCCAGATAAACAGAGTGGACAGGCGGCAGCAGCTGTGGCAGCCCAGCCCCCAGCCTCCCACAGACCTGAGGTAAGGAGAGGCTGGCTCTTGGGCCTGTGGGTGCGACCTGGGAGCTGGCGTGCTGCTGAGGCTGGCCCCAGGCTCTCCCAGTGCCCTGGGCCTGGCACCTGACAAAATGCGGGGCATCTGGGCCTGGCCTGCAGCGTCAGAGGTCACCCAGCAAAGACAGCTTGACAGCCCACATTGTCCACCAGCGTTTCACTGGTGTGTTTTTCAGGTGGGCAGGGATCATGACTCATTTTTGTAGTTCAGGGGCTGCAGCTCAGAAGCTGTGAAGAGCTTGGTCCAGATGCATGAAGGAGAAGCATCGTCGCTGGGATGAGAGCCTGGCCTTCTGGCTCCCAATGTGATGCTCCTTCTTTCACTGGGCTTTCTGGTTCAGCAACACAGAGGTGCTATGCGTTAGTTTGTTAAGTTTGGTGTTCATGGAGCGGCATTGACTGCTTGGGGCTATGTTGATGTGACAGCGAGACAGCATAGCTGCCCTCTCAGTGTCCCACAGTTTCAATGGGACCCCAAAATAAGGAGTCAGGCAGGCAGCAGTTTTGTGATAGGGTTTTTTGTTTTTTTGTTTGTTTTACAATTTTTTATTTATCTTTAGAGGGGAAGGGAAGGAGAGAGGGAGAGACATATCAATGTGTGGTTGCCTCTCGTACGTCCGCTGTTGGGAACTGGCCTGCAACCCAGGCATGTGCCCTGACTGGGAATCAAAGAGCGGTTGTTTGGTTCACAGGCCTGCGCTCAATCCACTGAGCTACACCAGCCAGGGTATGTGATAGGGTTTTAAACCCAAAGGCAAAGAATAATTGCTAATCAAAGAATAATTCCTAAGCCAGTTCTCAGCCGAGATTGGAGGACCAGGGGACCCGAGCAGGGCTCCTGAGTGGTCAGTCCTCTAGTTTTTCCTGTCTGCAGACCAGCCTGTGGTGTCCACAGGCACAGTTCTGAAGAAGTTCTCGCTCCCTGTCTGCACCTGGGCCTGGGACGCCTCCCGCAGCTCTGTGTGGCATGCCTGGCCTCTCTGTCTCCGTGGGGGCAAAAAGTTACAGTTAGTGCGGCACCCTGGGAGGCTCTTGGCATTTTTTTATAGAATCATACCTATACTTACAGTGTTTTTATTGTAAAGATCAAACATGACATATCAGTCAGAAAAATCTTAGCACATTTGAGCTAGCAGGACCCTTAGAGGTCAGGTGGAAAAAGGGCCTGGCCAACCTTGGGCCACACGGGACACTGAGTTCTCTGTGGATAAGCAGGAAAAGGGTTAAGGACAAAGGATATGAGGCGACATCTAATAGCAGATACAGTGTGTTGAGTACTTCTTGTTTGTGGCACTTGTGATGAGGCACGTACAGATTATTTAACCTTCAGGCCAGCCCAGGGAGGAAACCTAACAGGGTAGCCTTTCCTGTATTGTAGACGAGGCTCGGGAAGCTATTGAGCTGGTAAGAATTTGAACCTGGGCCTCTGCACTGCAGAGTTCCCAGTCCTAACACTACAGTTTGGAAACAGAAAGTCTCACAGGTGGAGGTCCTGGTAAACCTGTTGTCCTGATTAGGCGCATAACAGAGACGGTCGGAGTGCCAGGCAGAGGTCCCTCACGGAGCCACGCCTCTACCTTTGTGTCTTGCAGCGATCCCAGTCTCCAGCTGCCTCGGACTGCTCATCCTCCTCCTCTTCCGCCAGCCTGCCCTCCTCCTCCAGCAGGAGCAGCCTGGGCAGCCACCAGCTGCCCCGGGGCTACATCCCCATTCCCGTGATCCACGAGCAGAACGTCACCCGGCCGGCAGCCCAGCCCTCCTTCCACCAAGCCCAGAAGACCCACTACCCAGCTCAGCAGGGCGAATACCAGGCCTACCAGCCCGTGTTCCACAAGATCCAGGGGGATGACTGGGAGCCCCGGCCCATGCGGGCCGCATCCCCGTTCCTGTCGCCTGTCCGGGGTGCGTCCAGCCGGGAGAGCTCTCCAGGCAGAAGTGGCACACCAGTGCACTCCCCATTGCCCCAGCGTGTGCACACCGTGGTGGACAGGCCTCAGGTATGAGAGCTGGTGTTGCCAGACTGACTACGTCAGCATCTGCTCAGGAGCAAGGAGCTCTGTGCAAGGGCTCTGGGTTCCCTGTCAGCCCTCCCTAGGTTGTTACAAACACATAACCCTGGGGGGAAGTGATTCCCGGAAATGGCTGGTCATCCACAGAAGTGCCAGGACCATGGCTGGCTGTAAACCCTCAGTACTTTCGACAGCCTTTGCTCATTTTTCAGTGCAGCCGCAGTAGGGGCAGGCTCCACCCACCACGGTGGGAAACAGCTGGGCAGAATGCAGCATCACTCACACACCTGGGTCCAGGTGACTTCGTGTGTACCTTTCAGGGCCCTGCAAGTCCCCTCCACACCCCAGCCACAGCCTCGTCTCTGGTCTTCTGGGCAGCTTGCCTGCCTCCTTCCCCACTGATGCTCCTTCTCCACTCTACAAACCCATTCTGTCATTCCCATCTCCGAGGCTTTGCTCATGCTGAACCCGCTCCCAGAAATGCCTTCACCATCCAGGCTCCCCCTGTCCTGCAGGGGACAAACCAGTCTTGCCCCAGTGAAGCCCACTCACCTTTCTCACAGCACCTCGTGGGTGCCTCACAGTTCGGTGTGCGATCACTCTATGTGCTTCAGAACTGTGCACTTTTTCTCTTCCACTCAGCTCTGAGTTTGGCAGCAGGGGACCGTACTTTATACCTGTCTCCTCCTCCGCAGTGGAGGACCACATTGCCTGGCTGATGAGTTGGCTGTCTGAGTGGGTGGGAGTACCTTCCGGTCCGGAGAAAGTCCCAGGCACGGGCCCGCTCGTCCTTCAGTGGACTGGGCGGGCCTGGGTTCCCGGAGGAAGTGGTCACGGAGCTTCAGGGTGGCCAGCAGCCCTAGACCCCCTCTGGCTGCAGCTTGCGCAGCTGAAGGAATTCTCTGCCACAGTCTTTAGGAGGAAGTCCCCTGTAAACAAACACAGAGTATCTTTTTACCTCAAATAGCGACACTCTCCAGCACCCTGTAACAGAGCATCCACCTCTTATTATTATGATCTTTTTTGCTTTTTGTTTTTAAATTAATTTCAACCTTACCGAGGAGTTTTAAGAATCCTTCACCCATATTTACTGTTAACATTTTCCTACGTCTGCTTTATCATCTCTCTGTATTACCTGTGTATTTCAGTTTGAGATTTAGTGGTAGATGGCATGTCCCTTTACCCCGACTACGTCAGCAGATATTTCCCCAAGTGAAAGACCTCCTCATTCATAACCACAGTAGACTTACCAGAATCGGGAAATTTAACATCCCTGCACCATTGCTATCTAACACACAGTCCATCTTCAAGGTTCCTCTGTAGCCATTTCCCCTGTTCCGGGTCTAACCCGGTGCTCAGGGTCATGAGCACCGTGCTGAGATGTCGCTTCTCTTTAGTCTGTCACAGTCTGAAACAGTTCCTCAGTGGCCTTTCTTTGCTTTCATGACCTTGATGCTTTTGAAAGTGTGGCCATAAGGCAGCCCCTTCCTAAGTGTTGCTAAAGTCACTTCTTACCTAGCCGTTGTGTTAAAACCCGAAGAGGGGGGCACGTGGCTGGTTCATGAGCAGTAAGGGCCAAGGGGAGGACGACTGGGTGGGCAGAGGAGAGCTGGTGGAAATGGAGGTCGCTGGCGTTGAGACAGCGAAGTGCCCACCAGGTCCTTACTCAGGGTCAGTAGTTCGGGACAAGAGGCACCCTTTGCAGAGCTACAGCTTTTTTTGCCTCCTGTCTTCCCCAAATGTTTCCCATAAACAGTAAAATGTTATTTAACCCTCTTTCTACTTCCCTTCACCTTGTCTGTGAGTGATGACCTCCCTTTTAAAGCTTGTTCAAAGGTCCCTTTTTGGAGACTTGGAAGGATTAGAGCTAACTGAACATTATCGTGAAATTTGGTATTTTAGATTGGGACTACTTTAGAAGCGATGTAGTCCAATTCTCATTTTCCAGTTGATGAAATGGGGGTGTGTAAGCTGTCTAAGGGGGTTTAGATAACTCACGTAAATGTGGAAGAGTCCAGATATTTTGGTTTTAAGCATAGCTCGTTTAAAAAAAGGCGGTTCTGACCTACGGTCACATTCAATTAGAGAGAAGCCCAGCCCGTGCAGCCAGAAGGCAGCGCAGAGGTGCGCGGCCGGGCGCTGGTTCAGCACACGTGTGCCAGCGGAGTTCCTACCGGGGTAGCTCTTTTAGGCACCTGGCTTATTCTTGAAAAACTTACCAGGCTGGGCAGAAACCACTAGGCTGTCATAGGTTGAAAAAAATGTGTAACTTTTCTGAAACAGGAGGTGGGAAGGTCACACCCTGAACACGGAGACGGTCCCCGCAGGGCGAGGGAGGGGCAGGTGGCAGTTGTCCCTCCATGCTGCATCACCTTTGAGTCTGAGTCACTCGCCACCTTGCTGTGAGCTGAGCTAACTCAGCAGTCAGCATGAGTTTTTAGTATCTACGTGTTTGAAAATTATTTTGGTTTTCTTTTTATTGCACTGAGAATCCAGTGAGAGGTTCTGGGTAAAAGGCGAATAGACCAACGTGACGACAGAAGCATGACAGATGGTTTGGTCACACACACGAGTAATACATTTTTATTTGGTGACATCCGTGACTGCCTTTGAAAGTCTCTGTGCTGTTCAACTTTTTTTGAAAAGGCCATTCTCAGTTTTTCTGATCAGTACTGTACTAGCTACAAACATCATCCTGTGACTCTCAGCCAGTTATTAAAAATATCTTTGTGTCCTTGTCTCTTCTCAGCAGCCCATGACCCATCGAGAATCTTCGCTTGGTCCCCAGCCTGAAAGCAAACCAGGCCCAGCTGGACCAGACGTCCTTCCTGGACACGTCCCGATTCAAGTGATCCGAAAGGAGGTGGAGTCTCAACCTATTTCCCAGAAGCCCCCACCTCCCTCTGAGAAGGCAGAAGTGAAAGTGGCCTCTGCCCCAGTTCCCAGTCCCTCTCCCAGCCCTGCCCCTTCTGCTGCCCCCTCGGTCCCCAAGAATGTGGCTGCAGAAGAGAGGGCAGCCCCCAGCCCTGCCCCAGCAGAAGCCACACCCCAAAAGCCAGGAGAAGCCGAGGCACCCCCAAAACATCCAGGCGTGCTGAAAGTGGAAGCCATCCTGGAGAGGGTGCAGGGGCTGGAACAGGCTGTGGACAACTTTGAAGGTAAGAAGACAGACAAAAAGTACCTGATGATAGAAGAGTATTTGACCAAAGAGCTACTGGCCCTGGATTCCGTAGACCCCGAAGGACGAGCTGATGTCCGTCAGGCCAGGAGGGATGGCGTCAGGAAGGTTCAGACCATCCTGGAAAAACTTGAACAGAAAGCAATAGATGTCCCAGGTCAAGTCCAGGTTTATGAACTCCAGCCCAGCTCCCTTGAAAGCCATCAGCCACTGCAGGAAATCATGGGTGCCATGGCAGTAGATGACAGCAAGAAAAGTGCCGGAAATGGAGGAGATCCCAAAACTGAAACCCAGCAGCCAGAAGCCAAAGCGGCAGCCACTCCAAACCCCGGCAGCACGGCAGACACAGCTGGTGACCCAGCAGCGTCACAGTCTCAGTGAAAAGCAGGCTCAGAGACTGGGGACTGATTGTGTGCATTAGGGAATTCTAAATTGCATGCATTTCAGGGACTTTAAATCAGTCGGTTTTTACTCCTCATAGCAGCTTGGTATGCAGTAACCTGGGTGGAGGCAAAACAGTAAAAGAGCTAAGAGGAAAAAGATGCTTTTCTTCAGTATTCTTACTCTGTACAATAAAGAAGTTGCTTGTTTCAGAAGTTTAACAACACTGCTTGTTGTTTCGGGGCCCTCTCTCTGCAAGGGCACCACATGCTAGCCGTGGATGTGAGCTGTCTTCCTGTAGCTCTGGACTGGAGTTTTTGGGGGGTAGATGAGGAGTCGCTTTCCCATCACGTAAATATGAAACCCATTTTCCAGAGATGTTGCCGTTTTAATGAGATGATTTTCTTCATCTCATAGCTCAAATACCTAACTTTAGATAGAATAAAATGTGTAAGGAGCCATAGGAATATCTGTATGTTGGATGACTTCAATGCTACATTTTAAAAAAGGAAAATAAAGTAATAATATGACTCGGAGTTTTTTGTGATTTGTAAACTTTGAAGAGAGTGGCGGCATCAAGATGGCCTCTCGCTGGCTTCAGGGAAGATACATGGCAGGCATGTCTACCAGTGTGCTCTGGGATTCGTGCCATCCGTGCTGGCCCAGCTCATGAGAAGATGCGCCTTGGTCATTTGTTAAAATGTATTTTATTGGTTATGCTATTACAGTTGTCCCAGTTTTTTCCCCTTTGTCCCCCTCCACCCAGTAACCCCCATTCCCTCCGGCAGTCCCCCTCCCCCTTTAGTTCATGTCCATGGGTCACACATATAAGTTCTTTTGCTACTCCATTTCCTGTACTGTTTTTAACATTCGCTTGTCTACCCTGTACCTACCAATTTGTACTTCTTAATTTCTGTACCTTTCCCTTGGCTTTCCCCTTCCCAACTGGTAACAATTTAAATTATCTCCATACCTATGATTCTCTTCCTCTTCTGGTCGTTTGCTTAGTTTGTTTTTTAGATTCAATTGTTGATAGTTGTGACTTCATTGCTATTTTAATGTTCATAGTTTTGATCTTCTTTTTCTTAAATAAGTCCCTTTAACATTTCATGTGATGATGAACTCCTTTAGCTTTACCTTGTCTGGGAAGCACTTTATCTGCCCTTCCATTCTAAATGATAGCTTTGCTGGACAGAGGCATCTAGGTTATAGGTCCTTGCTTTTCATCACTTTGAATAGTTGTTGCCAGTCCCTTCTAGCCTGTGAAGTTTCTTTTGAGAAATCAGCTGACAATCTTATGGGAACTCCTTTGTAGGTAATTTTCTGCTTTTTTCTTGGTGCTTTTAAGATTCTCTCTTTATCTTTAATTTTTGCCATTTTAATTATGATGTTGTCTTGATGTGGTTTTCTTTGTGTCCATCTTGTTTGGGACTCTGTGCTTCCTGGAATTGTATGTCTGTTTCCTTCACCAAATTAGGGAGGTTTTCCTTCATTGTTTTTTTCAAATAGGTTTTCAATTTCTTGCTCTTTCCCTTCTCCTTCCAGCACCCCTGTGATTTGAATGTTGGTACTTTGAAGTTGTCCGAGAGACTTCTTGTCCTATCCTCATTTTTGGGGATTCTTTTTCCTTCTTGCTGTTCTGATTGAATGGTTTTTTTCCTCCTTATCTTCCAAATCATTGATTTGATTCTTGGTTTCTTCACTCCACTGTTGATTCCCTGTAAATTTTTATTTCACTTAGTGTAACCTTCATTTCTGCCTGGGTCTTTTTTGTGTTGTTGAGGTACCCAGTGAGTTCCGTGAGCATCCTAATAACCAGAGTTTTGAACTCTGCATCTGATAGATTGCTTATCTCCATTTTGTTTAGTTCTTTTTTTTTGAGTGTTGTCCTGTTCTTTCAGTTTTGTTCTGTTCTTTCATTTGGGCCACATTTCTTTGTCTCCTCATTTTGGCAGCCTCCCTGTGTTTGTTTCTATGTATTAGGCAGAGTTCTTTGACTCCTTGGTTTAGTAGTGTGGCCTGTTGTAGAAAAGCGTACTGGTAAGTTGGATGGGGCAGAGCCTTAGGTAATCGCCAGGGCAGGGCAACCCGTGTGAATCAGGTTGATGGAATCTCTGATATGGTGTCGCTGCTCTGTGGCTCTATGGGGAGGGCTCAAAGGGGACAGTGGTTGCTGCCTGGGCTCTGGAGTTTTGTTTAGGAGGAGGCTGTCGCCCAGCACTCGCCCTGATGCCAGACACTTCAGTATCTCCCCGTATGCCACTGGTGCCCTTCCAGTTGCTGCCCTGGGTGCTGGAGACCAGAGGGAGTGAGTCTGTGTAAGTCTAAAGTCCATTGTGGGCCCTTCAAGAGGAGATGCCTGAGAATCCCAGTTTCTTCTGCTGCCCCATCCCCCACTGCTTGTTAACAGCCAGAAGTTGTGGGGACTTATCTTCCTGGCACTGGAACCCTGGTCTGGGGGTGCCTGGTGTGGGGCTGGGACCCCTCACTCACGACGTATCCCTCCTGATTTTTATCTACCACCCATTCCGCGTCTCCATGTCTCTGCCCCTCCTACCCATCTGGATTAATGTGACTTCTTTAATTCCTTGGATGTCGGACTTCCATATAGCTCAGCTACGATTCTGACGATTCAGGGTGATAATTCTGTAGTTTAGCTGTAATTTTTTCCTGTGTTTGTGCGAGGAGGCAATCCGTGTTTACACCTCCATCTGGACAGTGGAGTCCTGGTCGTTTTTCAGTTTCAGATTACACTGCGCCCTGGACACACCCCGGGTCAAGAGCCCCCGCGATGGGGATGTGTGTGCCACTCCTCTTCAGACTGCCCCGGCCGCGGTGTGACTTGGGCAGTGTCTCTGCCCACCTGGCCTCGGGCCATCTGCACGTCTCACCAAGTTGCTGAGATGGTTCAGATGTGCACAGGGAAACCAGTTCCCAGTACGGCCCAAGGCTGGCCAGAGGGTTCCTCGGAGTCCAGGCCGCGGCGGGTTGGGAACGTGATCTCTGAGAGTCTTGGTGTCATCTTTACCTGACACTTCTCTGAGTCACCCAACCAGTTCAGAACCAGGTTTATTTTCCCAGATTGGATTCCTAGAAGCCACC
>PVKM010009267.1:23812-37361 GCA_004027735.1 Carollia perspicillata | reverse complement strand
TTTGAAGTGTTTGTTCTATGTCTGTAAAATATGCCATTGGTACTTTGATAGGTATTGCATTGAATCTGTATATTGCTTTGGGTAATATGGACATTTTGATGATGTTAATTCTTCCAATCCATGAACACGGTATATGTTTCCATTTGTTTGTGTCTTCCTTGATTTCATTCTTCAGTGTTGTGTAGTTTTCTGCATACAGAAAAACCCACAATCTTTTGTTAAAATAAATTAAATTAATGTAAGGAGGAAACTAACATGTTCTGCATAATTAATATGTGCTGGACACTGGGCATATATTTTCTCACTTAATCCTCACAGCAATGCTACGAAGGGGATATAATGATTTTCATTTTGTAGGTGAGGAAACCGAGGTTCATATAGGTGAGGTGACTTGGATAAGGTCACATAACTAGGGAGTGACAGTCCCAAGGAGCCAGTGCAGGCCGATGTCTCTTGGTGCAATATCCATGCTATTTTTATCACTACAGGGGCACCCATAGGAAAAATGGGAAGAAAACAATCATTGTGAGGTATGCGTTGAAGGAAAACTTTGCACATGTTTATAACTTCTTGTGTATTGACATTAATATCAAGACTTTATTAATAAAATGATATACAGCCTTGGTTAAATTTTAGTGAAATATTTCATAAATGACATAGGGCAGGAGCATCAGGAAACAGAAACCCAATTAAATGGGTTGAAGGAATCAGATTAATTTTATCCACCTATTTAAAAAACTCTATCAGTTAAATATATGTATTATTGTTCTCTTATTGCAATGTTTTTAATATTACAATTTTAAATTTAGAAGGCAGCTCTGTGTAGAGAAAAAAAGCATTAGGATAGAAGACCTGAATTTGACTTTTAGCCCCCAGATTACTGTGGTAAAATCCTAGGCAGCTTTCTTAGTCACTTTGAATCTTGTAGGATTTAAATCTCTCCTACTCCATCCAGCCATCAATTCACCCACTCACCCATTCATCCATCTATTGACCCATCCACCATGAAACCATCTATTTACTCAATTATCCATTCAATGTACATTTATTGAGAACCTACTAAGTGCCAGTCACTGGAGACATGTTAGAATTAAACTGTGTCAGACTCTGACCTCAAGGAGCCCATGCTCTAACAAGAGAGACAGAGATAAATATAAAACAATGTAGTAAAATGTGCTGGGAACCTCCCTACCTGGTTTCAGATGCTGTAACCCCCACATGGCTAAGGCTGAGTAAGCAACCTTTGGACCATAAGCCTCTAAGGAGACAGAGCTTATCTCCCTGGCAGAAGTACCTCTTCTGCTCCTTTTTCCATAACTGGCCTCCAATGCTTGATCAGTTAGCCAATGACCAGTAAGATTTCCCAAGGGGGGAATGACCTAAGACAGGAATGATCATGTGGAGGCCCCAGGAAGGACTTGAGAGGTTATGGAGAAAGGGGGTGATGGACCCTTGCCCCTTGGCTTTGACATAGCCTGACCCCTCATTCTGACTGTGAGAAGTCTCCTAATTTCTTGGCTATCTTGCCTATTCTGCCTGACTTAAGCCTGAAACAATGACAGAGGGCAGTGCAGCCCTGTGCTAGAAAGTGCGGGCTCCCCTGGGGAGATCAAGCCTGAGAAAGAATACATAAAATCCCGTGAAACCTGCTTTGCTAAGAATGATCTTAATTAGCTCTTAATTAAATGATAAAGGTCTGAGCAGGAAATGAGTTTGTTTCCCAAAGTTTTGTAGCCCTTTCGCTAAGAGACTCTGACTCAGAATAAGGTCTCGTAGTTCTTTGTATGCTATCAATTGTTTGATCCTTACTGCCTGACAATGATTAATGAACTTTACCTGTATTCCTGTGCTAATTGAATCCAATAAAAGCCTGTCCGGGCAAGGGTCAGCACGCTCTCCCCTTGAGAGAGTAGCTGTGCCATCCCTTTTCCTCCACGGTACTCAGTAGTCCATGTGAATTTGTCTCATGTCTCATCCATAATGCCACGGACACTGCAGGCCGGTGTCCACGTCAAAAATGTGGTGGGTGCTGTAAAGAAAACCTGACCTGGCTGCAGGGGGCAGAAAGAAAAGGGTACTTCTACTTGGCCAGAGGTAGAGGGGAAGGACGACTCATGGGCACCATGGGAGAGAGACGACAGGCATCACGGAAAAGGTGGCACTTGAGCTAAGTCTCAGTAAAGTACATTAGTAATTTTTCCCAGTGAATCTGGGGTGGGATGTTGGGAGGGCTGTGATATTGGGAAGGGTGTTTCAGCCAGAGGGAACCACATAAGTAAATACTCAAAGGCACGGGATGGTGTGGTAGTCAGCAAGCTACATACATGCAGTTTGAGTTGGCTAAGGTGCAGAGTGGGAGGAAGATGAAACAAGAGATGAGGCTAGAGAGGGTGGTTTGCCACTATGAGGTTTAATTTTATTCTGTGGACATTGGGAAATTATTAAAACCCCTTAAATTAGAGTGAAATGATCAGATTTGCATTTGAGAAGGGCTACAGCTATAGAGCAACAATATGAGATTATTGTAAGAAAACATATGAAGATTCACTTTAAACTGTAAATCACTACAAAAATCACTATATAAACGCTTGATTTTATTTTTATTCATTAGAAGTCATGATTGGCTACATTATAGATGATGTGAGATAGATAAAACATGAATTCTATGTAACTCTAAGTATTTATTTAAACAAACAAACCTATGAGATGTAAAATATAAATGAATTATAATAACCAACTAAGAAAACTTACAAAAACTTCACCTTGCTCCAGAACTCTTATCTCAACAAAACATGTTGCTGATGAAGGTCCCTAAAAAGAATAAATCAAAATATCAGAAGCAATTATCAGAAGCAAAATCAAAATATAAAAATATTCCAATCAAAATATTGGAAGTAGCAAGTGCTGAAGAGGTTGTGAAGAAACTGAAACCCTTGTGTAATGTTGGTGGGAGTGTAAAATGGTGCAGCCACTGTGGAAAACAGAACTGTGGTTCCCCAAAATTTTAAAAATAGAACCACCACATAATCCAACAATTCTACTTCTGGGTGTACATCCAAAAGATGTGAATCCAGCGTCTCGTGGCAACACTTGTACAGCCACGCTCATAGCAGCATTATTCACAACAGTCAAAAAGCAGAAGCAATCTAAGTGTCCACTGATGGATGAATGAAAAACAAAACGTGGTATATGTGCATATAATGGCATACTCTTCACTTCTTTAAAGAAAAGCAAATTCTGACACATGCAACTAAGTGGAAAAACCTTGAGGACGACATGCTGAGTGAAGTAAGCCAGTCACAAAAAGATGAGCTGTATGAATTCGCTTACATGAGGCCTCTAGAGCAGTCAAATTCAGAGAAACAGAAAACAGAATGGCGGTTGCCAGGGCCTGAGAGGAGGGAGCAATGAGGCATTGTTTAGTGGGGACAACGTTTCAGTTTGAGAAGATGAAGAAGTTCTAGAGATTGGCTGCTCAACAATGTGAATGTATTTAATACTACTGAACTGTACCTGAGATGATTAAGATGGTAGTTTTATGTGTATTTATTACAATTAAAATACATTGATAATTTAATAGATTAAAATTCATTGAAGGGACATAGGAACAATGATCCTCAAATAAAAGAGCATTATAGTGTGAAGGGTTTCTTTTCTTGTTTTTTGGTCAGGGGGGTGTGGTTTAAAGTCACAGAAATTATTATACACTATGTCTCCTTTTGATGATAAACTAAGCTAATGTATACTTTTGGGACATTAAGAACAGGATCAAATTATTTTATCTATTACTTTTAATTAAATAGCAGTTTAAAATAACCAGAAATACCACAAATCATTTGTGTCTTCATAATCACCTAAAAATAAATTCAAGAACAGACATTTAGGAGGAAAACATTCAAATGAAGTTACTGCACAAGTTATCTACTATAAGCAAATGATTTGGTAAAACGCATTTTGTTTTCAGCATAATGATGTCGGGTTCGCCCTACTAAGTTGTGTTGATCTGTCTTGACTCTACGCTTTCAGCAGGACAATTAGAAAGCGATAATTTCCAACTTACTAGCATGGTGGCTTCCAAACCTGAGTTCTAAGAATTACCTGGAGAATTTATGAAACTCGTAGATCCCTGGGCACCTGATTTTCCCATCAAATTCAGATTCAGTAGATCTGGGATGAGGTCAAGGAATTTTAACCTCATATATGGAGGGGGTGAGTTCTGAGGCTTGGGGTTCGCAGATAAACTGCTTTGCAAACGATTACATAAAAACAGCCTGTCTCACAAGTGGCTTCCATGTCCAGATGCAGCTGATAAATGACTAGTTCTAACTAGTAGGTTCTTTTTAATATTAAAAGGTCAATTCATATCATGTGATGTTTATCCTTTGAACACGGTCTCCAACAACTTGACCGTGGTCCACAAGTCAAACCGCAAGTCTAAGATGGCCAATAACTGTGACATGAGCTTGCAGAATTCCCAGCAAGCAGGAGTGTTGCCCATCATCTCTTCTGTTGGAAACTTCTCTGATCTCCCCAAACCCACAACACATCATTTTAGGAAATTTAAATTAGTTTTGATTGCTTGTTCATTTTGCTGATTAGGTACCTAATCAGCAAAATGAACAAGCAAGCAAAGTATAGCCAAAGACATTGAAATTGAGAGCAGGCTGACAGTGACCGGAGGAGAGAGGGGAGGAGATAATGGGGGGAAAGGGTGAAAGGTTTGCAGGAATAAGTATAAAGGATAGATGGACAATAACAAGGAGGGGTGTAGACAGGGGAGGGAGGTGGGGAGAGTTGGGGTGGAGGGAAAAGGCCGAAAACTGTACTGGAACAAAAATTAAAAAAAACTTTAAAAAATTAGTTTGAGGATGCCTAATGGTGTCATCTGAAACACAAACAAAGGAGATGGAAGAAAGAAGGAGACCTGTCAATCAATGTCTGTGGATAAATTTTCTGGGTGGAGAAGATTTTCTTTCAGCAACACCTCTGAAGAGCAATCAGAGAAGGAACCTCTAAGCTACTAGCTCCTGGCCGCAATGGCGAAACAACAACGAAGTGAACTCTGAATTGTACAGCTGCCTCCAAGCTATGCACATTCCACAGCAAAAACTAAAAATCTAATTGGCTACCAAGGCTTAAGCACAACCTTGACCGACTTTGTTCTTCTTTTTCAAGATCGTCTTCGTTATTCTGAGTCCTTTAGAAATCCTGAATTTCTAAAGGAGAGATTTGAGACAAACACCTCTATAAGGAATAGTTTTATAACCAACTTAAAAGAGCATCAGCAAGCACCGCAATCTGTATGGCAAATTTCTAAATGAAGCTCTCTTTTTTCACTGCCCATCCAAACCTTGCCCACTCATTAAGACTCAGTTCACATTCTACCTGACCACTCCAGGTCCCATGGCTGCCTTTTCCTAAAGGGCTAGCTACCTACCATATACGTAAGACAACAGAGCACTTATTTACACGTGGTTTTACTGTCAAACTGTGGCAGCAAAGTGTAAACTTCTCAAGGACAGAGACAATGATGTATATGTATATGTATATGTATATGTATATGTATATGTATATGTATATGTATTTAAATCTCTGCCTGATATAGCTTGAAATGTAAATCTACATATGTTGGATTAAATGCTACCCCTTCCCAGTTTTTTCAAACTATGGATTACATATATATCTTAAATAAATAAAAAAGATACCTTTTCTTAATTACTCAATCTAGCATAACTTTGGGCACAATAGTACACAACTGACATCTTTGTTAAATTTAATTAGAAGCTAAGAGGATGCAACTAACATACTTAACATTTTTTTATGGCAGGCAATGATCTTGCTGCATAAATAATTTTATTTAATTAAATAGAATAAAGTGGAAGTCACATGTGAGCATTATAATACATTTAGGATGTACAAATAAGATCTATCATTTTTATCAACTTAAAAGTGCTGGTTAAACTAGTTTAACTACTCAAGAGCTCATTCCCCAGAATTCCAAATTTCCGCCTTGACTCACCCCTTCACCATGAAAATGTCAAACTTGAACTATTCAATATACTTTATAACATTGCTAGGCATATTCTCCAACAAGTTATAGCAATACTTATGCTTTTAAAAGTATGCTTAGGAAAATTATAAAAGTTCTAAAAATCTTTTCACTTCATGCATTTGATTTATGCCATGGAGTAAATAATAATCTGGAGAAGCAGATTTACTGTGAAATAATGAACCTTAAACTTTAAAGCGCCTCCCTTGCACAGGCCTCCTCCAAGGTCTAGAAGAGGGTCCAGCAACATATTCACAAGTACTTATATTTTTGTAAATGTTATATATTTTAATTATAATTATTTAAGATAGCTTTTTCTTCCCACTAATAGTTTCTCTCCATCATATTTTCCAACTCGTTGGGTGGCACTAGAGTGACCAGAAGTGTTTTTGAAGATCCAGGTAGGAGAAGGGTGAGCTAGAGACACACTTTCCTTGGATTTACTGGGATATACTGATGTCATTGTCAGTTACTTCCCTACGTAACTAGGTTACTGGTAGCCTCCCAGGGAACACTGTCTTCCTTGAACAGTTTAAGTGCCTACTCGGTGACTCATCTGGCATCACGACATGGAGATGGGGGATGCTGGCTATATTATGTTATGAACATAAAGAGAGAAAAGCCAGAAGCTGCTCTATGAAAAATTCTTCCAAGCATCAGACATGTAAAATTGTAAGTTGAAGATTTGACCTCATTGTCTCCTACTCAAAATGAAATTTCTATTTTGTCAAAAATAAGCTCTATATTGTATACAACTATAAACATGTCTCATGTATTTTTTTAAAAGATATGCTTATTGATCTGAGAAAGAGAGAGAAATATCTATTGGTTGCCTCCTATATGCTCCCCAACCAGGGACTGAGGTATGTACCTTGAACGGGAATCAAACCCCCATCCTTTTGGTGTACAGAGCAACGCGCCAAACGACGGAGCCACACCAGCCAGGGCTCGTGTACTTTTATGAGACTCCAACACAACAAAGGTTTTCATAACTTCTGTAAGTACAAATTTAGAGCAACACGCAAACAGCGAGTGCTTCTGAGAGCAACTTGCATATCTCTGTATCTCAACATACCAGATCGCATCTTGGCACATCTGACACATGTTGAAATGCGGCAATTCAGATGAAAGGGCTGAAAAATCCTTTTCCTAAAAAATTTTCCCTAAACTATATAAGCTTCAGGTCCCAGAAAACTCAGATTGTCCCTAACAAACAATTCTGCTTAGATTACCCTCATGCAGGGAATCATAAAAGATGATGATGATGATATTGACTTTAAATACCATGAAGTCTGGTGGAGTGTTTTTATTTAAGTTGCAAGACCTTTTTCTTTCCAAACAAAAGCTTATGTTATGAAATGCAGTTGAACAACTTAGTTGTCCCTACTATGAGAAAATTAGATAATAATAAGATAAATGAGAAATAAACACAAAACAAGACAGAATAAATTAAACTAAAAATAAGTGTGGCCTGTCCAGTGTGGCTCGCTTCATTGGAGCATCATCCCATAAACTGAAAGGTTGAGGGTTTGAGTCCCAGTCAGGGTGCACACCTAGGTTGCTGGTTTAGTCCCCGGACTAGTATTTCTCTCACATCAATGTTTCTCTCTCTCCCTCCCTTCCTCTCTCTCTAGAACTAAAAAAAACACCGTGAAGTCATAATCTTAAAAAGATACATCCTCATCTCTATCTCTGTTAAGAGTATTCAAAACACTAGGGTAGTCCTGGCTGGTGTGGCTCAGTGGCCTGAGCACTGGCCTATGAACTGAAAGGTCGCCAGTTCAATTCCCAGTCAGAGCTCATGCCTGTGTTGCCGTTGGGTCCCCAGTGCAGGGTGCATGGGAGGCAGCCACACATTGGTGTTTCTCTCACTCTCTCCATTCCTTTCTCTCTGAAAATGGATAAATAAAATCTTTAAGAAAACCTAAAACACTGGGGTAGACAACAATTTCTTAAGATACAAAACACATTAATTCTAAAAAAAAAATAAAGTAGATCTAATCAAATTAAAAAACATTTATTCATGAGAATACATTGTTATTAAAGTAAAAAGGCAAGCCACAGAGTAATAGAAAAGATGAAGAGTAAATCAATAATAACTTTTTTAATGAGTGAAAGACTGGAATGCTCACTTCATAAAAGAAGATATCTAAATACTTAAAAAGCATGCTGAAAAGGTACTCAAGATCTTTAGTGATTGGAAAAACGCAAATTCACATTTCAAGAAGCTGTCACCACATACCCATCGGAGTAGCAAAAATTAAAAGATTAACAATAGCCAATTTTGGCAAGGATGTGGAGCATCAGGCACTCCTACATGTTGCTGGTAGGAGCATAAAACTGTACAGCCACATTGGACAACTACTTGGCAATTTCTCTGACAGTTAAGTAAACATCTGCCTGCCCTAAGACCCAGGAATTCCACTATAAACACAAATACCCAAGAGACATAAATGCTTACCTCCACCAAAAGGCACAAAAATGTTTGTGGCAGTTTTATTAATAATAGCCTCAGAATGGAAATAGCACAGATGTCTATCAGGGAAAAACAGAAAAACAAATTGTGGGATATTGATACAATGAAATTCTATTCTCAATGATAAAAAAGAACAAAATCCTGGTACACACAACAGCACTCATAAATCTCACAGGAGCTAATTTAAAAGACTTCTCACAAGTCGAGTTGTCATAATTGAAATGGCAATGGAAATAATAATGAGTAATAACTATTACTCCTCATTTTGGTTAACTGAAGTAAACCAAGTCTATAAAAGACACAAGGGAAAGAGTTAACAGAACACAGTGACTTTCCATCTTTTTTTAGCCACGGCCCACAGTTTTGCACGCACACGCTGTATTTTTTTCTGTTGGAAGGATCCCTCATTTTCACCAGATTCTAAAAGGGAACTATTTTTACTCAATAACTCCTCAGCTCCTATGCCTAAATGTCTAGCATAGAAGAGATACTCAGTAAATATTAGTTGATTTATGTATATTGAATTTCTAACTAACAAAAGTTAATAACCACTGAAATAGAGTAAACTAGATTACAGTCATTCTCTGGAAAATAATCCTCACTGTTTCCTGCTCCCATCATGCTCTACTTGTATGAGGTTTTCCATCATCCTGTAGTTCCAAGTCCTGGCTGAATTACACAAAGCTGTATGTGTCCATTAAACCAATTAAGAATAATGTTTAAATCACAGTTTCATCCCCTTCAGGAAATCATCCATCTTTTTAGTTAACTTTACCATTCTATTTAATTAACAAGGGTTTAATGGTAGTTAATAAATGATATTAATTAAGTTAGGAAATTACTTTGTCTTCATTACAGTGATTTAAATTCTTTAATGCTTATAATTCTCCTTAGTTCCATCAAATGAAGACAAACCACATTCAATTAAACCTGAGTTACCTTACTTTCCTATTAGTCCAAGTACCAGGGAAAACCTCTAACGTATCCAGGACATGCACTGGAACAATGATCAAAACCACCCTCCCCTCTGGCGGCTGTCGGTCCGTTCCATGTACCCACACCTCTGTTTCTGTTTTGTTCGTCAGTTTACTTTGCCCAGAAGTTGCTAAAGAAGTTTGTGGATGGCCTTTCCGAGCTCTCCCTTCTCCGTGAATCTGGAGAGAGCTGTGCCCATCAGTTGACCGCTGAGGAACTCTCGGGTTCATCTGAATAATTAAAGGCCAAACCAAAACCTTCTTACAAAGAATTTACCCAACAGAAAATACAATACTGTTACAAAAACAAAAGCAAACAAACAATAAAATACATTTTCTAAAAACAAAAGAAAAAAAAAAAAACAAAACTCCTGTGACTTTTACAAAGTCAGGGACATGCAGTGGGCCCAAGCTATGTGGTACCAAAAGCAGAGAGCAGCGGCACCCTAGAACAGACGCTCAGGAAAGATCTGATGGATCAGTGAAAGAGAGAAGCAGTAGCGAATCGTGCTGGAAGCACAGAAAACCCTGTTGGAGTGGGGAGCCGTCAACCTTAGAACAGCCGACAGGATAGCCATCAGCAGAGGTCGGTCAGACCCTCTTGTGAAAGAGAGTGCGTTCTTGTGGGACCCGAAGGAAGGCACCAAGCTGATGGTTATCGACATAGATATCAAACACAATGGTCTGTTAGCAGTTATCAAACATTTCTTTTTGGTCATTTGTTACTAAGGACTTTCAAACACGGGAGCAAATGAAAGTTCTAGATACAGGGCCTCAAGACAAAAGAAGCATGACACACTGCAAGGAGCAGGCCAGGCCATTTGTGCCATAGATGTGTCTAATAATACATTATATTTAAAAAATCCACAAATGTTATTTACAAATAACTCACACTCTTCAAAAGCATTAACAAATAATCTACTTTGCCAATGGAGATTGAAAGCTCTCTTCCTTACAAGACTGGGTCTCACTCATACTTGCATCCCAGTTTCAGAAAAGACTAGTGGCTTAACAAATGGCCGTGAATGTAGGCTTGTAAGTCAAGTATAATCAAAACCATCATTAAGTATAATCAAGGAAGAGCCCACAAAATCTTGCTATTTATCTTGTCTAGCTTACTAGACTGCCCTGCATCATAGAGAAAGAGTGGATTTCTCATCCCAAAAACTTCCAAAAAGAGTGAGTGATCAGTTTGACATCTAGGTACCATCTGAGACTTAAAGGAATGAACACAGAAATTTGGGGTGCTCCCTTGATTAGTGCCAAACAGCAGAGATCTTCCCGTGTCTTTACTCTGCAACCCCTGGAAGAAAGATCTTCAGTCTTTTAGGGAGAAAAGAACCTAAGAGCCAGATCTTCAGTGACACATCAGATTTAAAGCATTTTTCTTACCTGGAATGGAGGTTGCTTTGTGTCTAGCGTTTTTTTCCCAGCAGCTGAGAATGAAGTCCTGGGAGAAACCGTGGCTGCTTAAATAAGAACAGGCATTTTGTGTTGTAAATACTATTCCAACTTATTTACATCAAAGCCACTCATTAGGTGCAGCACTAGGAACTTCTTTACAATGGTGTTTTAAGAGAATACTTAATGGGAAAGAAAATGCTCGTTTTAATTTTTCCTTCTTTTCCATGGTATATCAAAAAATATTTTATATAATTAACAAAAATAAACATAATGTGGCAGGTGTGGACCCAGAACTGGTAGATTGCAACTCATAAAGAAATTGCAATGTTTGCGCAACATTAGCAGACGGAAATATTCTTACTTCCCAAACTTCTTCCAGTTACATCAAGAGGTCCTCTCAGTGGAAGATTTTTCCACTGAGGATGGGGATTTTTCAGGGTGGAAGAACCCGTCTTCATTACGGAGGAACATACAGATATTTCTTCACCATTCATCTGAGCAATTATCCGACAACGACCCTGAAAAAAAGTTGTGAATGACTAAGACAGAAACTTGGAGTTCCTAAATGCAGCATCCTCTATCCTGACATATAAAGGGTATTTAACTTACAGCCTCAACAAGCAGTCGATACTACTGAACCATCTAACGTGACTGGCAATCTGTGGTCAGGTTCAACCAGCCCCTAGCTCTAGAGCTAATCACAAATATGAAAGTCATTTAGAGATGTAGAATTTTCATTGAAGAAGTTAATGTTTCATTGTGTACTTACAGACATGATGAACACAAGAAAGTGGGAGTTGAAGTTGTCAGAGATGATGGTTGGCCCAGCCCTGAAAGAGAGGATAATGTGTATGGAGGAGGGACAGAATTCAGAGACAGCTGAGGATATTTATTCTTACAAAAATGCTCATTGAGACTATTACGTGCTAGGCTACAGATAAAGTGAGCAAAACAGAGACAGTCCCTCACTGCATGGAGATTTATGTATTTTCCCAGACACAAATATATAATTCTTGAGCATCGATGTGCCAATGCTGTAGATTTGAGGAGGCAGGACAGCCCACAGTGTCTAGCCTTGGAAAGCAATGGTATGTTCTATTTGCGCTCTCTTTGGGATATTGAGGAAGTGCACCATAAACAAAAGTGGGAGGAGACAGCGTTTAGTAAACGTGCAGTGCTGTAGGCAGAAAAATTGAGCTAAGGTATCATCGAGTGGATGAATTTTGACTTCGGTGCTCTGCTTCTGTTTATATACAGACCTTCCTTTCAAGGCTCCCTGGCACCTTCCCAAGGTCTCCCCTTTGACAGTCACCATGCCCAGCCTCTGAGACAGTCCAAGGCCAAATAACAAATTTCTGCTAATCTGATAAACAAACTAATTTCTAGTCACTGATTTAGTTATTCTCCTAAATAAAACACATAAATTTTAGCTTCAGCCTTGTAGAGACATCTGGAATAACAACAATGCTTTATATTCTTATGTGCTGTTCATTTATTTATAACATCAGTGCAAGTTACTGCATGTTAGTAGTAAGGAACTATCGAGATGAGTAAGGGGCTTTATCAGCTAGTTAAGGGAGAGGAGATCAACGCACAAGCACTTCAATCAGTGAACAGTGGGGGCAGTGTGCGCATCAGTGCCAACAGGGGGCTGAGCACTCCATGCCAGCTGCCCTTTATGCACTTGCTTGTTCAGGTACAGCATGCTTGATGGTAATGGGTTCTTGCACCTAAATCTGCTATCAAGCTCCCTTAGTGAGATCAGGCCCAGATCTTCCCAGGCAAGGGAGGTAAACAAGGGTGACCCCAGCAGAAAAAGGAGCAGGGGCAATTGATGAGATCCCCAAAGGGAAAGCAGAATCTCTAGAAGGAGGAGGCAGGGATCTGACGTCCAGCTCTCCTCCCACCATATGAAAAATCTCTTTTCTTTCATTACGTTGCAGGATCTAGGTCCAGTTTTGCAAAGAGCTGGCAGATTTCCTAAATGCACACATAGCTTTTCAGAGGTCAGAGGGAGGCTGATAAAAGGTTATTGTCCCATCCTAACAGGCGTTAAATCTTTTGAATGAGTTTGAAGTTTGTCGTTTAACCCAGTAACGGTGAACATTGGTAAATCAGGGTCAGCTGGAGAAAAACGGTGCTTTGGCAGAGCAACAGAAGACACCGTGGACAGCCAGTCCCTTTACTCACTTCTTGGGTCACACCCAGCATTAGTCTCCCATACCAAGAAGACACATCACAAAACTGATTAACAGGAGCCAATGCATCCTTAAGTCCTCTGGATCCTTGCCTGTGTCTATTTTCACGTCTGTGACATTAGATCAGGTTTTTCACACTCTCTAGGTTACAATCTCTTTTGTCTCCCTGAAGTCTGATGGCAATGCATCCTCTCTCAACAAGGTCACAAGAATAAACTTAAACACAACTGCATTGTGCCATTTCTACAAGCAAAGGCAGTTTTCTAGGGAACTCTAGTGCACAGTTGGTGGGATTGCAGACTGGTACAACCACTATGGAAAACAGTATGGAATTTCCTCAGAAAACTAAAAATGGATCTCCCTTTTGACCCGGCAATTCCACTGCTAGGATTATATCTTAAGAACTCTGAAACTCCAATCCAAAAGAACCTATGCACCCCAATGTTCA
>PVKM010009267.1:0-23712 GCA_004027735.1 Carollia perspicillata | reverse complement strand
TGGATCAAAAAACTATGGTATATTTACACAATGGAATTCTACGCAGCAGATAGAAAGAAGGAGCTCCTACCCTTTGCAACAGCATGGATGGAACTGGAAAGCATTATGCTGAGTGAAATAAGCCAAGTGGTAAAAGACAAATACCATATGATTTCACCTTTAACGAAAACCTAATCAACAAAACAAACAAACAAGCAAAATATAACCAAAGTCACTGAGATAGAGAACAGGCTGACAGTGTCCAGAGGGGACAGGGGAGGGAATTTCAGGGGAAAAGGGGAAGGGTTTGCAGGAACAAGTATAAAGGACACATGGACGAAAACAAGGAGTTGGGGTGGAAACAGGAGGGAGGTGGGAAGGGCTCGGAGGGTGGGCTAGGATGGTAATAAAAAGTAGAAAACTGTACTTGAATAATTAAAATAAAATAAAAATTGAAAGGAAAAAAAGGCAGTTTTCTCCTAATGTCTTTGAGACTAAAGTATTGAAAGCTCCCATCCAGCTCGCCTCTCCTAAGTTAATTTCTTCATCCCTCCATACTGAACACACCCCAACAGAGAGCCGCACACTCTCCGAGCTCACTGAGACACCCTTGGGCTGTTTCCATTGTTGAACTCCCCATCAACCCGTGTCACTCAAAAGCCACTTTCCAGTTATTTTTCCCAGGAAACTTCTCATCACTGAGCTTAACTATTCACAACTTAAGTTGACACTTCTATAAGTAACTCGTATTAATACTGACTTGCCTGTTAATGTGTTTGTTTTGATCTACCCTCCTCTAAATGTGTTATTTTGTTGTTTCACATGTTATGTTCTAACTTCCTAAGGGGTTTTCAATTTCCTTAAGGTCAGAAAACACACCTCCATTCTTTTTTTTCCTACTCTCTTCATTCCGTCTCCCCAGTCTCCAAAGCAGTATATTTGAAGATATGGACTTTTATCAATTAGCAGATCATGAAATCATTTTCATGCATCTCCTGCCAGCATCTTTAAATAAACAGAATAGAACCTAAGAGAATCGAAAACATCAGAGTGCCTCATGCATGGCTAGGGCAGTGGTCTTTCTGAAACTCAGACACAATGAGGGCTGTGAGTGAGCATGTGTTAGGCTATGATTTAAAATATATTCCTTACTAAATTGTGATCAGAAAACCTTGAGAAACATGGCCAGGGATTTACTAAATATTTGTCCTATGCAAGAAAGTTGCTTTTGCAAATTTATTTGGATCCCTAGCATTCGCTCTCGGGTTCCTGATTTAGTTCCCTTTGGCTTTTATTGTCACCTGTGTTGGCATCACCTGAGACCTGCTTGCCTTTGGGTCACAGGCCAACCCCTGTATGCCGCTGTCCACACTGGCCCTGCTGCACCCTCCAAAACAAACCAAGAAATGATGGTGGCAAAGCTCATGATATACATAAATGTATACATTTGCCTCTTTGGGGGAGCAGGGTCTAACATCCTCTTTCTAGGTTAAAGTAACTGACTCATTATATAATGGGGGAAAAGACACAGGAAATTAACATCCCTCTGAGAAATGTTGATTTACATTTCGCAGAAATTAACAT
The DNA here is from genome assembly GCA_004027735.1 of Carollia perspicillata. NCBI lineage: Eukaryota > Metazoa > Chordata > Mammalia > Chiroptera > Phyllostomidae > Carollia > Carollia perspicillata. The sequence goes on along the minus strand of PVKM010009267.1, from coordinate 22,149 downwards.
TACTCCCAGGCAACTCTGGGAGTAAAGCTCTAATTCATGTAGGAGCACTCAGACCATGCTCTTAAATTAGCAACTTAGTTGAATTTTAAAAATAGAGCAGCAAAAAATCAGCATTTTTGAAGAAATAAGTCCTATGAGAAAAATTCTGATTACTAGTTATTACTTGATATGATACTTGTTATAATAAAATACTATTTATAAGGTTAATTACAATAAAATTTATTTCAATTTCAGATTTTCTTCTTCTTGCTTTATACATAAAGTTATAAATCAAAATTAGAATAAATATTCTTAAAATATGTTCCTACAGCAAATGCTTTACTTTGAAAATGGCTTACAAGGAATTTTCCTCTACAATTATTTTGGTCAAAATATAGAAATTAGGTAGTGATTTGAGGAAAACCCCTAGCTTGTTTACATTGCCATGATAATAATGGAACCTTGGACACGTTGGTACAGCCATAACCCTCCAGCAGTACTTGCCCCGGAGCCATAAATGACTACTTTGGTGCCATCCTGCTCTTCTAACATTTACAAAATGATGATCATTCCCTTATCTTATTTGCTGCCATTTAGCCAATGTAGAGAAAACATCATATAAATGAAGTTTCTCTTCCAGAGGCAGCTGTAACAGAAAACTGGCAGGGATTCATTTTACTGGATAGTGTGTATTAAGTACACACAAGCGGCACAGAAATGCCCTAGAAAAAACTGAGGGACACCCTGTCTCCCTGGCATAGTCACGTGAATGGTCTTACAGTTTTGGCAGGGAAGCCCTTGAACCTTGAAGAGACTAGTGGCCGAGCTGCCAAGGCACCTACGGAGTTAGAAAGTCCTTTAGTATTAGCACAGTTGATAAGACACTGTAGCCCACTTTCCAGCAGCAAACAATAGTGAGAAGTGGGTGAATTAGGAAGATGGGTAGGTAGGGGGCAAAATTATTAATATCAAATCTCTAGTGATGGTCTTAAGTGGCTTCCTAGGTTTGAAGTGGTCTCTAAGCCACAGCTGTGTCCCCACTCACTTCTGTATTCCAGGAGAGCAGGGACCATCTAGCATGGGGCACATGGCAAGTACCCAGTACATGCTTGTGACAGTTGGCTTCATCTTACCGCACTCTACTTTTTTCCCTCTCACTACTGTCTTCTCATTGATTTTATATTCTCTTCTATTCCCTTTGTGGAACAAAAAGCCTATAAATAAATTCCACAGGAAGGTAAATTAAGTGTTGTTGAAGAGTAAGAGGAATAAATTGAGTGCCATAAAGAACTTACAAACCAGCATTCCACGGGGGTTCAAAGGATGGGGAAGTCCTACATGGACGGAGGAGCCAGTGGGGGTTCATGAAGGAGTTGGTATTGGTGTGATTATAAGCAACAGGTAGGAGAGTGACTGGCAGAGAGGACTCTTAAAGATGAGGAGAGTTAAGTCTTCTAAATCATTAAATAAACTTTATTCAAATATTGATTTACTTATTCTAAAAGAGAAGCCTAGGATACAAAATATAATAATATCACCTGTAGTATCGATGTAAAGAACAGTGAACCAGAACGTCTATCTTTTCTTTTGGCCATGAGAAGAACAATAGGAGGCTCCTGTTGAGAGAGGAAACACGTGCAAAAAAATCAGAATTGAGAAGGATACGCCAAGCTATTATTTGAATTTTTAAATGGAGGTGTAATTTCTTTTTTTCATATTTTAATATATTTTTTCCATTACCATTTAGTCCCCTTATTCCACACCCCCACAATCACCACACTGTTGTCCATGTCCATGAGCCCTTTTTCCTTTTTGCTCAATCCCTCCATCCCCTCCCCTCCCCACCTCTTGTCAGCCTGTTCTCTATCTATAAGTCTGTCTCTATTTTGCTTGTTAGTACAGTTTGTTAATTAGATTCCATGTAGGAGTGAAATCATATGGTATTTGTCTTTCTCTGACTGGCTTATTTCACTTAGCATAATGTTCTCTAGGTCTGTCCATACTGTCACAAAGGGTAAGACTTTCTTTTTTATGGCCAAGTAGTGCTCCATTGTGTAATCATCCCATATTTGTTTCATCCACTCATCTACTGATGGGCACTTTGGCTGCTTCCGTTCGTATCTTGGCTATTGTAAATAATGCTGTGTGAACATGAATGCATTGGTGCAGCCACTGTGGGAAGCAATGTGGCAATAACTCAAAAAATTCAAAATGGATCTGCCTTTCAACCCAGCAATCCCACTTCCAGGAATATATCCAAAGGAACAAAAAAAGCTATAGTTTCTGTTATTCATTCTATGATTGTCTTAGTCCACTCAGGCTATTACAACAAAATATTATAGACTGGGCAGCTCATAAACAACAGAAATTCATTTCTGAAAGTTCTGGAGGCTAGAAAAAGAATCCCAGATCGAGGTGCCGGCAGATTCGGTGTCTGGTGAGAGCCCCACTCCTGGTTCGCACAGGCTTGTTTTTACTGTGTCCTCTCATGGAGGAAGGAGAGAATTCTGACCCCGTCAGCCCCAACTAAGGATACCAATCCCATTATGAGGGCTCCACCTTCATAATCTAATTACTTCCTACAGGCTCCTCAACACCATCACATTGGGGATTAGGATTCAACATATGGATTTGGTGGGGGGGGTACACAAGCATTCACTCTGTAGGAATGGTCAGTCAAAATGCATTGCTTCCTGGTCTAACAGTCCCTCCTCTTGGCTCTGTAATCATTTCCTTACACCTCATGCCCACTTCCACCTGCCTGCTCTTGCCTTACTTCAGAGTACTGTTCTCCTCAGAGCCTCCCCCAATGCTTCAGGGGACTAAGGCTCCTTGTGGGAGGGTCTCCTGTGCTTAATAGCTCTATTCAAGCTCTCTGAGAGTCTCCTTTCCTTTGGGAGATCTGGCCCATAATTATACTGACAGGATCCTGATACACTATTTACATGACCTCTCTGAATTCAAAAGCCCTGCTTCCTGGTCTTGCCCTGCAAACCTCTTGTGCCAGAGAACTTGAATTCTGGCACCAGACAGGGTTAGACTGAAGCAGTATTTCCAAAGCTTAGTCATAAAAAGTCATCAGGTACACTTGTTAAAGATACAGAATCCCAAGCCTTTCTCCTACAGGTTCTGATTCAGAACATCTGGGGCAGGGTGACTACATGTTTTTAACAAATGTCCTACATGATCCCTAGGACTTTCTGGCATTTAGGGAAATAGTTAGAGTTTTCTGTGCCCCTTAGACCTCGTGATTTAAGCTTCTAGCCCATCTGTTGAGGCAGAGAAGTTCATCCTTTTTCCCAATTAATTTCCTCTAGTTCCAACTCCAGCCAACCTCAATCCTGCCCTTCTTTCTTCCGTGTTCCCAGCATATCTTATAGCCAAGGTCATTCTAACCAAGACACCTTTAGCCCAGAAGGACCTTCTCAACCTATGATTCTGTCACACGCCTCACAGAGAACCATCCCTAGCTCGGAGTTCCTGCCCCTGCATCCTGATTCCCTCCGATCAGTTTCCTTGGACAGTATTGCAGGCCCATGTTGGAATGGAATTTTCTACCCTTCATGGTCATGGTAGATGGGAGAGATGTGAGTTAATGAGGGAACAATCATTCACTAAGTACTCAGTACTTTCCCAGCTCTGTGCTTAGTTTTTCATACTTGTAGTTTCAGACAGCAACTAACACATGAGAAAGCTTGAGCTCTGGGAAGTGAAGTAACTCATCCCAGGTTGCCCAGTGGCAGAGCCAGGCTCCTAACCAAGGACGATCTGAATCCAGAGACAAAGTTCTTTTCCCAGCATTAAATTGTCAATTCAACTCAACAGAAAGCTACTGAGCACTTGTGTCTGACACTGTTTAAGCCCCAGGAACATGGCATGCAATCAATACACAAGATCATGCCTTCAAATAGTCTACATGCTCAATATTCCCATACATCATTCAGGATCTTTAGGATCACTGAAGATATCTCTAAAACATCTGGTGAGACACTGAGAAAGAAATGACAATGCCATCGAGTCCTAAATCAGTAAGAACCCATCCAGAGACATTCTGCATTCATTTCTATAAGGCTCACTAGAATCAGGACAATTTTTTTCTTTATTTGAAATTCAGTGGAAGGCAGGGAAAACAAGCAGAAGAAGGGCCTGATTAATGTTTCATAAATGGTAATTTCACACTTCATCTTCTACCGCTACTACTCCACAACATCAAATTGTATTGCATACCAGTAGATACTAGGGTCCACTTGGTAATTATTTACTGTATAATATTTAATCTTAAAAGATCATTTTTCTCTATTCCACACAGACACTCTATGTAGCTGCAATTACGATTTTTATTATGGCATTCCCTTGACCCTAAAACTTCCAAAGGCTTTGCAGAAGAGTTTGGAGTGGCTAAAATTATAAAGGAAATTTAATTTAACAAGGCATTTCCAATAATCTACAAAGTTTATTTATATAATCAAGCAATGTAGAATCATTCCTGAATATCAATCAGAAATCTTCTTTTGCACCCACAACATTTTTTTCCTTTTAAGGATAGAATAAAAATCAACCAGAGATTATTATCTTGAGATTTGGTATCAAACTGACCTCAAGATTCAGGTAAGCATTATCCCCAAAACAACTTGGGGACATCTACTCTGACCCTGAAGTATCAAGAGCTCTTGCATTGGAATGAGAAAATTAGCAAATTTGACTGTGACCTGATTTTGAGCAAGATCAATATCACAGAAAATGTTGCTATCCTATTTCTTATTTATTCCAGCCCCTTTCCAGGTGCTTCCTAAAGAACACTTCTAAAAGTGAGCGATCTGAGGACCTGGGGCAACTGTTGGTAACTTTGCCATCCAAAGGAATAATTCAGAGGTTTGAATTGTGAAGCTCATACCCTCAGTAAAATATAAATACAAATTCTCTTCACTGTCTCACCGACCTCTGCTCATTAGAATTCATCTAACACCCCATCCTCTTTCCAGAAATACACAGACGTGCACACAGGCACTAACTATAAATGGAAATGCCTGACCTGGTTTTGGGTTTTGTGGAAATAATAAGGAGATTATATTATACACAGGAAGAGAAGACAGTGGGAAAGACAGAGAGAAGCAGGAAGCTGTCAGTTATTATGGAGGAGCACAGGAGACTGGCAGAAACTGGACGAACAAGGGGCAGAGAAGAAACTAACACCAAACCGAAGTATTACTTAGGAAACACTATTGGAAAATTCCTACGGATTACTACAAACGGCCCTTTTTCCCTAAAGCATTTAGTGTCGCTGCCTTATACAAGGACTCAGAGAGCTCACATTTTGGCATTAAAAAAAAAAAACCTCTTCATATATCTAATAAGTTCTTTCTATTGATTTAAAAATAATTTTTTGAAATAGTTTCAGGTTCACCAGAAAGTGTGTAAGTAGTACAGAGTTCTCATGGACCTTTAACCCAGCTTCTCCCAATAATAATATGTTACATCACCTTAGCACATTGTCAAAACCAGGACATTGAAGCTCAATATTGTTAACTCATGTACAAACCTTATTCACATAAACTACGTTGTTCTTTTTCTTTTCTTTTCTTTTTTGGTCTATTGTTCTATGAAGTTTCTCCACGTGCGTAGATTCAAGTAACAAACACCTCAATCAGCATAGAGAAGTATTCCATCACTAGAAGGAAACTCCCGGGTGTACATTCCCAGCACTAGCCCGTGCAACCGCTGGTCTGCTCTCTTTTACTATAACTTGTCATTCGGAGACTGTTACGTAATCAGACAATGCATAAGTCTTTGAAATTGGCTTCTTGACCTTGCCCATAAAATCTATCCTTTACATTGATTTTTCAAGGTCTCATTTAGCAAACTCTAAAATACAACCCACAACACTTTAGCATCTAACCTAATCTAATTGTTTTCCACATACAGTATGCAGAGAAAAAAGCATTTGGAATTATGAAAGAGGGAGAATGCTTTCTTGTGCAATTTGGAATAAACTGAAGAGCTGTTCACGGAGCTACTTCGTAGAGGAGATGAAAAAGAAACGGCTTTCGCCAAGTTGAAGCATCTTATTTTGCCTTCTCTAAAACTAGGACATCAGAAACCACAGCATTTTGGTTTATTGCTCAAATAGTTGTTGCTGTTTGTGGAAAATAGGCTAAAGTCTTGGAGATAAATTTTTTGTTAAGAACTCTATCAAATGCCAATTACTACAGTATTTCTGCATCTGTGATGAGGAACACTATCTATGAAAAGTAGCAGATGTTCACAGCCATTTCTACCATTAATGAAGTGGCACATTAACACTCTATTAAGCAATGTTTATTACCTCTCTCAGAATTTTAAATGCCTGGGTTTTAAGCATTTAATGCAAAATCAGATGAGGCAAAATTTTGAACTCTTCAAAAAAAACTGTGGTTATACAAGTTTGGAGAATAAAAATAATTCAGATAAACAGACTTTCCAAAGGACTCATTTTAGCATGAAAGCAGTTTCAGGACATACAGGCATAGGCAAAATCAGGTTTACAGTTGTTCGTATGGAAAAAGACATGCAAGTTATAATTATTACAATAGTTTTATTAACTCTGTGTTTTGCGTACTCAATCTGTAAACCTACTTTTGTCCACCCCTATATAAATAGAAAGTTATATCCAGAAAGTATTGAATTGGTTTAAATATATGTAAACAGGAATGTCTGCTAAACCACTAGAGTCATGATAACATATCTCCTAGTGGGCAGCTTTCTGGTTCTACGGGCTCCTGTAACTCACTCCTTGCTCCTGAACCATCTGCTCTGGAGACACAAGACTTACAAGCTCTTTACTGTTTGTTTGTTTTTTTATCCTCATCTGAGGATATGTTTATTGGTTTTGGAGAGAGAGAAAAGGAGAGAGAGAGAAACATCAATGTGAGAAACATCAACCAGTTGCCTCCTGTATGTGCACTGACCGGGGATCAAACCCGCAGTCTACATACATGCTCTGACCAGGAATGAAACCTACAGCCTTTTAGTGCACAGGATGATGCTCCAACCAACAGAGCCACCTGGCCAGGGCTCTTCACCGTCTTTTGTGGATCACCTTACTTTTCTGACTTCCTATTACAACCTTGGCAATGCTGCTCCCTGAGGGGCACTCCTACCTTGAAAGGACCCAGGTTTGAAGATGGTGCAGAGCCCCCTGAGGCAGCTCCGTAGAACCTCGAGCTGTAGTAGCAGAGGCCAGCTGTCTCTGTCAGGAGAGACCACCTCTCAAGTCCAGTTTGAAAATCACGAACTTTCTGCACACACTCCCAAGTGGAGAACACATGCTCTGCCCAGTGCAGCTGGACAGCTCTTTGCCTAAATCATCACGCCCAGTGATTTAAAGGAGGCCTTCATAGTAGGGCAATTATTTAGCAGGTTAACCCAGCAGCAGAAATAGGGATCCAACCGGGGCAAGCGGAGTGGAGGATGTACCCAGAGTGCATGCTGTTTGGCATAGTAGCCTCTCATAAAGCAGGCAGGCACCTGGCCACAGAGAGGCACAAACCCCGTCATCAGGTGGTTATTCCACAGCACAGAGCACAAAGAGGCAACGAGGAACTGGCAGCAGCAAGATGGTGGAGCCCCAGGCAGTGGTCAGCATAAGGAAAGTTTGGGAGCAGATTACCAGGCAGGAGGAAGGCTCAGGGGAGCACAGCAGTGTCTCTGTTACTGGCACTGGAGGGCACATTTGGAGCTGGAGCACAGGAGTAAGGTAAGGAAGAAGAGACAGGAAAAGGCACTGAAATTGATGGGCAGTCTACTAACCTAGCTGCTTTAAATATGTAATCTTTAATTTCCAAGACAGCCAGGCAAAGTAGGTATTATCTCCATTACACAGGAGAGAAAAACTGAGGTTCAAAGAGGCTGTTGGGTTTTGGCATCATCATACGGGTAACATGTGTGGCAGTCAGAATCTGAATTTGAAACCTGCTAACTTCAAAAATGCAGTGTTGCTATATTCACACTGTCATTTGTCATATATTATGGCTATTAAATGCCAAATGCATATTTCTCCTCATGTCACTTATTTTACCCCTTTTATTTATATCGTGCCACAAATTAGAGACTTTTTTCAAGAGTCTAAATTCACTTCCAGTGGCTATGGGATTGAGAATAGAGTCAGACCTATTTGGGAATGCTGTTTGGAGGCAGCCGAGAGAAAAGTTAGGGTCCTAGGTGAACAAGTCAGACTTCAGCTGTTGAGGGGTCCCCTGAGGATGGAGGTGTACTAAGACAGAGACCAAAATGCAGAGAATGAACCCAGGGTATGACTGACAAGCCCAGGCTGAAAGCAGACAACCTGGCTCGTCCAATGAACTTTCCTCAGCATCCCACAGATACACGGTGGGGACAGATGATTCTAAAAGGGACCAGTTACAGCCCTAAGAGACTAGGAGAGGGATATGTGCACATAAATTTTTTTGGAATAAATATTCATCGTGATTCTCTTGGTTTTTAAAATTTATACTTTATAAAGTATAAAGACAATATTAAGAAAACTGAAAAGACCAAAGTTAAATGTCTCCGATTTTCCTTCTAAATTGCATCCACCTAATAAAAACATTTTACATAGTTATATAATATGTATTTTCAACTAATGAGCAGTCAGGCATGTATCCTTTCCAGTTTTGATAACTGTCAATCCTGGACAGTTCAGGCAAGGTAATTTTTTAAATTAAGGACTGAGGTTTATTTGGTATTTCAGAGCACCATCTGGTGGATTAATTAACAATAACAGCCCAGAACAAAACTGAATGCAAACACTGGTTTTAAAAGAACTGGTAATGGAACCCCATGATGCTCCTCCTTTCTCTTCTTTCCCTCTCCTTTAGCTCTCCTCTATTCTTTTTCCCCGCCTCCCCCCTCCTTTCATTCCCTATCCTGTCACTCCTCCCTTGGTTTACACCTGAGGCATGTCCATGCCACTGCTTACCACTACCACCGAGTCCTCAGAGTGGCTGAGCAGCATGCTTACTCCTGCCTCGTTTAATGCAATCTAGGATGGTTCCAAGTACCAAGTAGAAAGGCAAATACTACTTTGGAAGTTGCAAAATTCAGTTTTCTTCCAGAGACTGTGACTAATTGCCCAGGGATGAGTTTGTATTTCCCCAAGGTGGAGTTTTTGTCTGTTTTTTCAACCCATTAACAACCATTCTAATAGAGCCCTTCCTTCATATTTTATTTGTGAAAGAATGACTAACGTTGACCGATTTTCAGTATTTGAGCCTATTGTTCTGATACAGCTCTCCAAAGCTTTTTGAGAAAAAGAAGGTTGGTTTAGAGCAACTTTCTTGAAGGTCTCTGATCCCAAATGATCCACAAGTAATGGAAATGAGTAAAATAGGACAGGTAAAAGACATTAGGGAGTGGTGGAGACTGAGGAGCTTGAGGCCTTTTCCAAGGGATATACTTTATTCTGACCCAAGCAACTCTTTGTTGTTGTTTTTTAAAAGAGAAGCCAAAAGGCTTGATTTTTATGAGAGATCTTCAAGTGTTTAAATGTTAGTAATTTTTCAAAAAAAAAAAACAAACAAACAAACAAAGCCTGCAGGCCAGAAGTAGCTCATAGGCCTCTGAAGAAAAGCTGTGGGAATTTGGACTTTGTTCACTGGGTGATAACATATGAAAAAACAAAGAGTCCAGGGCTAAGGCCACTCCAGTCTCTTATCAAATCACTTTTTCCCACATCTAAGGACCTCTACCTCTCTTGGTCAGCAAGCCTACCTTACACAACCCCTGTTCCCAGCACAGTCACATGACAGGATTGTGGAGCGCTGAGATGTGCTGGCAATGGCCTTTTGTCCCTGTGACTGTCCACGGGCCTTAAAATAACCCAAGGCTCAGATTTTGGCTCCGATAAGAAACGGTTTAGCAGAATTGAGAAAAGCAGCTCTAGGGCTTATAGGATTGAGATTTGCACTACATTTCCAAACAGATAAATTAATATGCATCTTTCAAAATATATTTAAGTTACATGCTTTAACTCAACTCTGGGCCTCCATCCCCTACAGTAAAGTCTCCTCATCCAGACACCCGACGGGGGCAAGCAGAGGCACTTTACCTGGGACAGAGGAAAGATGACGCCACTTACACACTTTAAGGAAAATACATTGGCTTCCTTACTCACAGTTCTCTGAGAAACACTGCAGGTTTTTTGTTTTGGTCTGGGGAAAGCTCACAGAGAACACAACGATAATATCTGGATAACGAATTTCAGGACAAAAAGGATTCGAAGGACGTCATTGTCTGCCATAACAAAACACCATAGATCAGGTCATTTAAACAACAGAAATTTATTTCCTCACAGTTCTGGAGACTAGAAGTCCAAAATCAAGGTGCTGGCTGACTTGGCTCCTGGTGAGGGCCCTGCTCTGGCTCGCATGTGGCCACCCCCTCACTGGGTCCTCCCATGGCCTTTCCTCCACATGTGGGCGTGGAGAGAGAATGCATGAGGGACCCCTCTGGTGCCTTTTCTTATGAGGGCACTAACCTTATCAGATCAGGGCCCCACCTTTATGGCCTCATTCAATTTTAATTAGGGGCCCCATGTCTAAATTCAGCCACGCTGGGAGGTTAGGTCTTCAACATTTGAATTTGCCAATAACAAAGGAACCCCAGTGTACTTCTTTATCATTTGCATAATGCCTCTTAACACTAAAATAATTACAGCATCTCCTTTTTTAGAATTATTAAGTTTGAATGTTGGATTTTTCATCTTAGCCAAATTCCTTTAAACTCCTTTTCCCTGATCTACAGTCCTTTTCTACTTTAACAAGCACATCTGGTGGGTTTTTTTTAAATCAATTTGCTAGTCTTCCATAATGTTTCAACTTCGTCTCTGAAATAATGCTTCCTTTGTTGCTAAATAACTTCCAGGTTTTAGCTTTCCACTGAACTTCAAGACATTACTTCGGTATAGCTTTTTCTCAGAATTTGCTTTAGAACTCTGAGATGTCATCAATTTATAATTCCTACTAGGAGATTGGGCTTAATAACACTCTACGCCTCTAGATTCTATCTTCGTTATTTGGGAGGTGAGGTGGCTGACTAAATAAATCTGGATTTAAAGAATAATAACTTCCAATATTTTCAGTTACTATGATTTTTTTAATGGAATCCTTTAGATCCATTTTTGAAAGAAGACTGTGAAATGCCCTCAGGTGCTGGACATTAGGCAATGGTCCCGCTCCTCCCACTTCCCATCGGTAAGCCCTGGAACCTCGTTTGTTCTCCCTCTGGGTACAGCTGGTAAGTGGGCAGCTGATCCAAGGCTGGACTGGCCTAATCAGATCTTTTTTTCTCACAGGAATTTGGAAGAGGGACATAGAAAGCCTCCGGCAGTAAGATATGAATGCTGGATTGGAAGTCTCATCAGCCAAGGCCACCACCATCTGTGGGCAACTCGGATGAATCATGCCCAAGACAGCCAAGGAAGCCAGTCCTCAGAAAGGGGGAGGAATGAAGCAAAGCACAGGCAGGAGGCCGCGCTGCCTGGAAAGGCTCTCTCCACAGTTCCCAGTTCTCATCCTCCTGAGCCTTCACTGTACGTAAGGGATGCAGAGTGAAGTCAGCTCTTCACTGCTATAAAATGTAGTATATTAATAGAAAATCTGAGGGATTCAGTGAGGCCAACAGATCAGGAGACATAGAGGAGCTATCAGAATACTGCTATACAAAACCAAAACTAAATGAAATAAAAAAATCAATCGAGCTGCTTTTAAGCTACATAGCTCTCAGCTTCTTGGTGAGTATTACCCTTGTTTTTAAAGATGTTTCCGCTTCTTGTTTTACAGTCCAGTTTAATTCATGCACTTATTCTCAGGTAGTGTGATATACAACTGGTGTGATATGAGTTATGGTAAATACATGAATCATATGGAAATTAAAAGCATGAAGATGTCTTTGCCTCATTGGTTGCATTTGTTATAAAATCATAAAATGAACAGTCTTCTGAAGGGCACACACACATACATGCACAAACACACACAGACAACATGCTTCCGGTTTCTACAATGACTGCACCACCTGATTTGGTTGTATTTCTGCAACAGTAGAGCAGTAGAAGAGAATAAGGCATCCTGAAACAGATGCAAACTCATGGGCTTTATGTAATGCTTTTACTATTTTCATCTATGCTAATCATTCCCTCATTCCTTTGTTCAACAAATACTGGTGAATATGTATTAAGTCTCAGGCACTCTTGTAGGTATCCTGATAAAACCAAACATTAAAAGATCTGTCTTATTTAATCTACAAAGTGGAGGAATGTACTATTATGTCTATTTTACAGATGAAAAAGCTGAGGCTAGAAGAGGTGTGTTAACTTGCCCAACACGTAACTAATAAGTGGAAACACTGGGATTCAGATTCAGGTCTGTGTGTCTTCAAGGCCCATGCACTTTTCAACACACCCTGCTGGCTTTCACCATAGTAGACATTTATAGGAGGTTACTCTGAATTTCAAATTAAAAATATCAAATATCAATGACTTTCCTCTAAAACTGTAAAAATTATTTACAGGAAATGAATACCTTAGAAAGCTGCATGTTTCTTGATACTGTTCTTGTATTCTTTGTGCAAGAATACAGTGAAAATCCTAAAAACAAAGTAAAAACTGATTAATCATTCTCTCTCACTCCACACACAGTCATAGATAAAATACATATGCATATGAAGATTATACACCCACATATATATGAAGCAACCTTGGAAAGTCATTCACTCTATTTTTTCCTGTTCAAGTCACACAATAATTTTTTAAAAAATCTTATACACTTCTGATTTACAGAATCAGATTTGTTTAAAAAATAGTCATTTATTTCATGAAATTAATTTCAATGGCAGTAATGTTTTTAAAGCATTCTAATTTTCACTTAAAAACTAAGTGAGCGATAGCTTCAGGAATCCTTAATTAAAAAAAAAAATAAATCTTTTAAATGGATTTACTTATTAATTTTTTAATTGAGTGGTTTTTATCATATAAACTGAGGTGATGCTGTTAACTGTTCTTCAAACGAGCTATTCTATTTCATAGATTATATTTTTTCAACAAATTGCATAACACTTCATAAAAAGATAATGGAGGACAAATGTCTAAAGTGATTTTTTAAAGGCAGTAGCCAGTTTGGCCACATGCCCTAACACTAACATGAAACCAAGTGTGTGTACCGAAGAAAAAGGAAAGGTAAAAATAAACACACTGTATTGCATTTTCTGCACACCGGGATATGTATATGCCAAACCACAAGACATGGAGAAAAATGAAAGATGCAATGAGGAGTAAAAAGGCAACTTCCTCTTCTCTTTAACCTGAAACCAAGGAATTTTTCCCAAGTATTTCTGTCTTAGTTATTGATCGTAGCATTCTGTTTCACAACTGAATCCTAATTTCCAGAAACATCCTAGACTTCCAGGTTTTAACTTTGTATCATTTGGGGGTAGGCCGGGCTACTCTGCAATACCAAACAACCTGAGAACTCTGAGCAGTTTAAAATAACATTTTATTTTCACTCATATGCATATCCATCCTGCGTCAGCAATGGGCTTTGTCTGCTCACAGACGCTACCAGAGACCTAAGCTGACAAAAACAGGGACAGGAAGCAGAGAACACAGAGAACCCTGTGCTGGCTCTTCAATTATCTGCCCAGAAATGCACCAGTCTACTCACATGCTATTGGCTAAAGCAAGTCACATGACCAAGCCTGGCACCAATAGGGTGGGGATGAACAATCTTCCACAGTGAGAGAGTCTTTCAAAGGCACTAAAAGAACCCTACACCTAGGACTATAGTTTACAAAATAGACTCATCTGCATCATCTCACTTGATGCTGGCATGAGATGGGGGTTGCTAAGAACATTTCATAGAACTACTCATCAGTGTTAAATGCTGCTACTTCTGGTCTTCCACATCAACCAGTCGGACTGGTAGCAAAGGGTGGCTCAAGCCATACTAAGGCCCCTTCTAAGCTGCTATCATGTCCACCAGCTTCATCCACCTTAGTTCCTTGTACTCTTACAGTCCGGGAATGGAAACAGTGAGGCCAGAAAGGAGATGACTGGCAGAGCAAGGCTGTAGTGAGATGTAAGCATGGTTATCTGATCTGAGGACATGGAACTAGGCAAGAGTCCAGCTGTGTCCCTGGGCAGTGATGTTACAGAGTGAGAGGCAGGTGACTGCTCCAGGTGAACACTGGGTGGATAAATGCAAATAAACAACATGGGCTCCTAGTTGATAAAACTCAGCCAGGGCTTTCAGGAAGTTAGTGCCCTTTGATCTCCAGCAGGCGCCCAGGATGGCCTCCCATATCTTTCCTGCCCCACGTGTCAACGATGCTCACTGCTTCTGCCACAGTCATAGGTAAATTGTGCGGGTTACATGAGTTCAGGAGGAAAGCATTTATTATGTAGTACATGACCTGCTAAAAGCCCCTGACCATGTAGCTACTGTGAGGTTACTCAGTCAGGAGGACGATGAGCTTCACAGTGGCACAGAAGCCACGCTCCCTTGGGCCCAATGAACGCTGCTGAAAAGTCTCCCCTTTGCTCCACCAGGAGGGTCATTCTTGCACACTCTCCCTAAGCCAGCAACAAGGAAGCAGCATGTCTTCTCCCCCAGATCTCAAAACCCTCTCCTTTCTCCTTTCCTTCTCCCAGAAGCAGAAAGGACAATGCCTTGAATTCTCTCTCCACTGGTCCCTTTCACCCATTGAACCTGGGGTTGACGAGCCTCGTGGGCCAACTCCTGACCCCAGACATACACGTTATATCTGACCCTCCATCTTTGCAAACCCTGCTCCTCCAGAGTCTCAGATGACTCCACACAGGCCTGGTTCGCTCGAGAAAAATGGACACCCGACCGACCACTGCTGTGTTGCAATGTGAATAAAGAAAACCCAAATTAGCTTACAAATGATTAGGAAATAGCATCTATTAAATTACGAAGCTCACAAAATCTAAGTCATCTCAACTCCCAAATTCTAAAGTTCCATTAAATTTGTTTTTTCTTCATAGTGTTCTGCCCACTGCCCATTATTCCTATCGAGCAAATGTACAGCAAATTAATTTGTTCGTCATCTTTTGGCAGGTTTCACGGTATTAGAGGAAAATAAAAGTGTTTTATCGATTTGATGGTGAATCTAAAGGCTTTTGGACCTATCCAGAAGTCAATGAATGCTCTCATGATCATCAAAAATAAAATAATGGGCTAAAAAGGGAAGAAAAAAAGGAATAGCTGTCATGGCACTGGAATACTCTGGAAAGCAAACTTTAGTGCTACAGCTACCAATAAATTTACAGCATTGTATAATGCAGTGCAAACAGTCCTAGAGAAGGAAGGAATCTGTTGTGTTCAAGGAGCAGAAAGAAGGCCCCGTGCAGCTAGAGCATCATGGGTAAGGGGGTAACTGGTGTAAGACGTCAGAGAGCGGTGTGGTACATTGAATTACCAGCCCCAGTCCCCCTGCCACATGCACATACACACACACATATGTTCTTTGACATGCCACTTTGTAATTCCTCTCACAAAAGAAGAACTATATTTCCCTGCTCTTGGACTTCGGCTTTGCCACGAACTTTCTTTTGGTCAATGAGATGTATCAGCAGACATGATACAACTGTGTTCAAATGCCTGGGCCGGCCCTCTTGTGCTCTTCCTCTGCCTGCTGGTAACTGGTCCCAAGAGGAGAATGAGAGACACCTGAGAAGGAGCACCAGGGCCCAAGGCCCACCTGCCGTGTGTAGCAGAGCTGCCCAGTCCACAAAGCCTAGATCAGGCAGCCTCCCACTGACCTGCAGGCAGTGGGAGGAAACCAGCTGACTGGCAGATCCAGGAGAAAGAGTTGTTTTACGCCAGAGTTTTTCGGGTGGTTTGTTCCTCAGTATCACTGTGGCTACTTCTAATCAATACTGATCTTTGTATGCCAGAATAAGAGCATGAGTTTTACTCCTGGGAGTGGTTTCTAAAGAGTTCAGTGACGTTATCTGATTTGCAGTGTATGTATCAGGAAACCATTGCAGCAATCCAGATGAGAAAGGCTTGGAAAGAAAGAGGATTAAAGGTGAAGAGCAGTGAGTGGATGGAATCAAGAAGCTTTGTTCTTTGAGCAGAGAGAAGTGAAGTGGTAGTAGGGGGCTGGGGAAACGTGAAGGGAAGGGGAGGGTTGGGGGTTTTTTTGTTCGTTTTGGGGGAAGGTTTGGGTTGGTTTTTTTTTTTTTTTTGCTATTTGTTCAAGAAACAAAATTACTAGGCCCTGTGTGCAAGCTGAAGGGCCGAATACAGGAGAGAGGGCCGCCGCATGAGACACAGCCAACACAGACGCAGCCCTCACTGGGGGCCTCGCCCTGTCCTAAGTATTTTGCTAAATTCCATCCTCTAATCTGCACGACAACTCTGTGAGGTAGATTACATTAATACCCATGTTGTGCAGAGGCGCAACTGAGGTACAAAGAAGCTAGGTAACTTTCCTAAGCTCATACACCTACCAGGCAACAGAGCCAAGATTCACACTCTGGCAGTCAACTCCAGGGTCCGAGTTTCTAACCATCAAACCACAGCTGGAGCCATGTCCCCGAGCACTGATAAGGGATGGGCCAGGGCACACAAGGAGAGGTTGATGTTCAATACAGTCAGGAATGCTTCATTCACAGAAACAGGAGTCAAGTGGAGACTGTGGTTACGTGTTTGAGGGGATGGTGAGAAAACAAGGAGAGGGCTCCTCCTTTATTGCTTATCTTTATTAAGCATGATAAGGAGGCATGATCATCAGATCAACACATATGGGGAGAAGGGTTTAGGAGAAAGGAAAAGAAGTAAAATAGTCACTATAGGGAAGGGGAACACTAACATATCAACAAAATCAAAATCAAGTAGAGTTATGGTGTAGTGACCATAAATCTATTTTTTTAATTTTAAATGTTAATTGATTTTAGAGAGAGAGGGAGGGGGAGAATGAGAGAGAGAGAGAAACACCAATGTGAAAGAGAAACATCAATTGGCTGCCTTCTATACACACCCCAACTGGGGTGTGAACACACAACCTAAATATGTGCCATGACAGGGAATCAAACCCCAGACCTTTTGGTATCCAGGATGATGCTCCAACCAACTGAGCTACACCAGCCAGGGCATCACCATGAATTCAAAAAGGAGCTAGCTGACATGCTTGAGTGTTTTTTCTCCACATTACTTAGCTGTTCAGGTTTGGGTTTAAGGGAGGAGAGATCAACAAATTAAAGGTCCAAATAAATTTGAAGGACTGCTGGAATTCGAAGGACTACTAGAAGTATGGAAGACATCGATCAAGAGATGAATGCTTGAAGTAAAGATTTCGAAACAGTCCAGTTATTGGCTACAGAGAAGTCAAAGTTGGTTAGTGAGGTGGAGAGAACCAATCCATGATCGAAGAAGCCAAGGTGCTGGGTGCATATCTCCAAGAATGACAGGGACTAGTGATAGGAAGACAGGGAAGCATTCTGGTCTGCAGTGAGTGAGTGTGCAGCTAGTAGATAATATTATAATAAATCTACATAAATTACCATATAATAGACCCATTTTAAAATGAGGTGTATCCACATATACCAATAATATATAAGTGTAAAAATACATCTATTATATAACAAACAAAATGACTGTATGTCTGTGTGTGTACAGAAAGAGGGAAAGTGCACACAAGAAAAATAAAGTTATATATGATAAATAATTTTTAGGGGTTATTTCTTGAGAGTAGAAACAGTGAATGTTCCACTTTTAAGTTTCTGCAGTCTTTTTATCTTTTTTACAGCGTTCCATTGAGCACAGAGGAATGAGGAATAAATAAGTAAGATTCTATTTATCATGGCCAGCAGAGAATCTCAAAGGTCAGTCAAAAGGTACTAACATTCCTTGGATGAATCCGGTTTGCCATTTAAGCTTGTCTGAAAACTCACTATTGCACTGACTATGTACTCACATTTCCTGTTTTTCAAGTAAAACTGCATTTGCAGCAGGGTGCCCTGTGTCCCAAATAGATTGTGGTTTGCAGAATTGGCGACCTGGTGATCCTTATAGAAATCAATCAGCATGAGTTGATCATTAAAAAGGACTTTTTTTTTGACTGAAGGAGAAGCAGTTCTTTTTCGGCAGGGGTGCCCAGAAGAAGGAAGACAAAGAGATTAATGAGATGGGGTGGAGTCTGTTCCCTACACAGTCCATAGCTCTGGTTTTGAATCATGATGGAGAGAAGGTTTAACCCCAAAAGTGAAAAGCATGTCAAAGAAGCCCATCCCATAGACCAAAAGGCCATAAGTGTAGAATTGGTGCTGTGCCCAGAGACATTCCCAGGGCAACAGCAGGAGCCAGGTGAAGGGGCAAGAACAAAAGAATTTGAGGGGTAAGTTCCTGAGTACAGGCAGACACCACCTTAGGGATCCCTGAAACAGGGAGGAACATTTCAAGGAGGGAACAAAATAGCAGCCAAGATGGACTGTGATCTGGTCTGTGATGTCGACAGACTGCATTTGCACTGGGGGACGGGAAGTGGGGCTCACATGAACGGTACTCAACAAGGTGTCAGGAGTCAGTCAGCCTGTTCGAGAGAGAAGGTCCACATCTCCTTCCTTGCTGAGGGGTCTATTATATAGTCCATGCCTATTATAGAGCCATGTTTTTGGAAGCTTAGAAAACTATGATCTATGGGACTACATTTGAATTTAGCTCATAACTTCTTTAACCATTGCTGGAGACTGCCCAAATCCTTGGTTTCCCTTTTCAAACTCAAATTACTCTGTGATAATATCATAAAAATTCACAGAATCTTCAATTACCCTTGAGTTCTGATCTAATTTTTTTTGTGACACATCTTCACTTAACATTGTGATGAAAATTGTCCTCTTTGAACATTTAATCAAACACTAATCACATACGGGTTCATTTTTCAAAAAACAATCTCATGAGCTCAGAATCCTTGAATATGTATTTGATTTTAAGTTAAATCATTGATAATCCCTACATAAGAATAGGAGGATTTTTTTTTTAAATGGAGGCTCAATGTCCTTTGCCATATGCCTCCATTCAGGTCCTGGGCCATACTTTTAACCAAGCTGAGCCTTTAAGAATGTGCCGTAGACTCCACTGGAAAAGACATTAATGATGGGAACTGGAGCCTAGAGAATGGCAAACTGGCTTAAGTTAACCTCTTGGAGCATCATTGGTGAGATCCAGCTGCAAAAGCTAGAAGCTATAAAAAATGCATGCAGGGTTTCTTTGTACGCATTAACACACCACTACTTTAAATGTTGGTTCTGACTGGGAAATTCCTCTCTGCAGGTGCTTTTTGCCCCCAGAACCTCAGCAAACTGCCAGGGCCTCAGGAGACAAAACAAATTGCTAACTTAAAAATTCATTATAGTATTTGCTCCCTTTCCAAGACATAAAATGTTCCCTATGATTTGCTCTCCTAAACCCCCTGGGACCTTACTCTTCAAGGCCCCATGTGCTAATATGATGCCATCTCTTGTCCATTATTAATAGACAGGAGAGGGTTTTTAAAAAAACATCACACCCAGAAGTCCTAAAATGGGAAGTAAAAATGCCACTAGCTGGCACATTAATTCCCTGAAGTAAGCAATGTCAAAAGCGATGACAAAGGAGATCTCAACACATGAGATTCCTGGGAAAGAAGTGTGAAGAGTTAAACTCTATAGATTTCATTTACCACCATATAGTGGCAAATGGATGATGAGGTCCAGGGGCATGAAGTCACTGTGAGAAGTCTGTGAAGAAAAGAAATACCACTCTGTGAAGTTATGAAAGTTAAAATACAATTATCAGGAATATAATATGAAAGTATGGAGTTTAAGTAGGCATTGTTTTGAAAATATAAAGACCAGCCATTTGGGCAAAGGACCAGAGTTAGTACAGATAAAGCAGGTCACTGCTTACCTTATCTCATTTTAAAGACCCTCTGTGAAGGGCACATAAACCCAAGATGGTTATAACCCAAATAGATCCAGCCAAGACGCTGCTCTCTAGAATGGGCCCAGGGAGGAAGGAAGAAGCAGAACTAGAATCCAGAACCAGGGAAACTGACCCAGTCATAGAACGAAGTGGATGCCTGGGAAAGGAATAAAAGAGTGAGAAAATAATGTCATTGATATTATTTCAAAATAAACCATTTGAGGCTAGGTCACGATTATGAACAAGATTTTCTTTCTCTGAAAGCTCAGGTCTGGATTCAGTTCAAGGCACTTCTCTAAAATGTGGTCAATAGGCAAATATAATAGATTAAATGGATGCAGGAATGCAAAGGCCTAACCAAAAAAAATAAACTCATGGATTATTTAGGGATAATGTTTCTGTTCTAAAGAAATGTAGTGCTTTTTAACACACAGTGGTAGACAAGTAGAAGCAAAGAGAACAATTTGAATAGACAGAGGTACAACTAAAGTCCTACTAAAGAGTTTGGCCAGTAATTATAACCCATTCCAGATGACATCAGACATAAACAAAGTCACTTTAAAGAGACAAAATGGCTAAGAGTAAGGTCTGACTATAACTCAGTCCTGAAGCACTAGCATATAGTATGAGAGGACATACTAGCATTTAGCATGAGACTGACATTACTGTCTCTCAGGACAGTAATCAGCCTGGGAACATAGCAAAGGGGGGTGGAGATGGAGAAGGAAAGCACTGGCAGTAAGCGCCCCCCGCTGGCGAGACACAGAACCTGAGGGATGTGACTGGTTCACTCTAGAGGTGCTCTCAGCTATGGGGCTTGGATTGATCCCAGCTGTCCCTTTGACCTGGATAAAAGATCCCTCGAGGCCACTTACATAATTTTACTTCAATGTTCTCTCCCCTTAGCATTTTCTCTGACTGCAAACTCAGCCTCTCAGTCCACCCTGATACAGGAAGGCTTCATTAAATGATAAACATGAATATTTTAGTGACTGGGAAAACATATTCGCCACCAAATTAACAAACGAACATTCAGATTCACGCCCTTCTCTTGTAAATTAGCATGAGTCTGTCCTTGGAATGAAGCACTGGCATGTATACTTCGGGAACTGGGTCAAACCCAGAAAACAAGGACTTCACCACCTAGTGGGGCCACTTGGCCACTAGTTGGCTGGGTAGACCCCCAGCGCGGATCTATCCCTGATGTTACAAAAAAAGAAACATGTATGAATACATAATCCACTTACTATCCTGTGACTTTAGCACCAGATGATTGTTACATGGATCAGAAATCAATTGTATAAATCAATAACCAATATTGAACTCATTAGATTATATAAGAACACACACTATTTTATTTGTGGTGGGCCCTAACAAGTGCCTGATGTATATGAGGAACTCAATAAATTATTTTTAATAAATACAAATTTAAGAAATGAAGGGTGATAAGGGGGGAAAGAAGGAATTTGTGTTCTTTTTAGAAGATTAAACTGCTAGTGAGGAGTGTTGAATTTTCATATGACCATTAGGCCACACGGTTTCTGCCATTTCGAGGAGCTATTCGTAAAAAATGTTGGAGGACAGAGAGAACTATGAAACTCCATCAGTCACGTAACTGGACTATTTATCATAGTACAAGGCTGTGAAGATGGAAGTTACTCCTGTTTTAATACAAACATAAACAGAGATTATTTTGAAAACTATTCAGCTTGGAAAAAAGTCTGAAAGTCTGCTCTATTTGTCTATTATATGACTCAAGTATACATAGTCCAAAGTGCTGAATTTCAACAAAAGTTATCATGGAAAGACATTACAGAATACCAATCCATAAAAAAGGTGGATAAATAGTTACCTTCATGTTGTCTTTAAGGACAACATAAATCTGAGGGAACAGAGCAGTCATATTAAATGAGTCGTTCCTACTCAACAACTTTGAAATAAAAGTAAGACTGAAAACTATAAGTATGCATGAATAAATGGGAAAAACACACCCCCAAATCACTTAATTTTGTAAGTACTTTTTGGGAACGAGATTTTGCAAAATCTGGACCTTGGATGAACAGTCAGCAGCATGCTGTGAAGAGGCTTAAAATGTATTCTCAGAAGAACATTTATTTCTCAGTGATTAGATCTCCCTCTTCTAAGACTCGAGCTCCAATAAAACTTGAAATGGTTGTGATGTATCAGATTTCTGAACAAACAATGAACAAAACAAAAC
>PVKM010009266.1:0-37263 GCA_004027735.1 Carollia perspicillata | reverse complement strand
GGAATTCCTACTCTTCATGACAGCATGGATGGAACTAGATAGCATTATGCTAAGTGAAATAAGCCAGGCAGTGAAAGACAAACACCATATGATCTCGCCTATAAGTGGAACCTAATAAACAAAAGAAATGGGCAAAATGGAGCTAGAAACATGGAAATAAAGAACAAATTGGCAGTAACCAGAATGGAGGAGGTGGGGAGAAAATGGGGAAAAGGGCAGGGCAAGGAACATAAATAGAGAACTGTGGGCAGGGACAATGGGGGAAATTGACTGTGGGAGTTGGAAGGAATGGGAACAGGGGAGAGCAATGGGGGGAAAGGTGGGATGATTGTAACTGAATGACAATTAAAAAATAAATATGTCTGTTCTGTGAAAGGCACTGTTAAAAGAATAAATATAAAAGCCACAGACTGGAAGAAAATATTTAAAGAACACATGAGGTCTGTTCAGAAGGTATCCAACCATGTAATATGAAAAATAGACACATTTATTGAAGAAGATACAAGAAACATTATACATAGGAAAATGATGCCCCAGTCCCCTTCAAAGTGGGCACCTTGGGACCTCACACAGTTCCAATCTCCATCAGCTGCCCCATTGTATTTTCCTGAATCTCATCGATGGTCTGAAATCTCTTCCCTTTCAAAGGTGATTTTCATTTTGGGAAAAGGCAGAAATCACAGGGTGCCTAATCTGGGTTGTAGTGGGGCTGAGTCACCTGGGTGAAAATCTGCATGAGCCATAATGCCTGAGTGGGAACATTGTCGTGATGAAGCTGCCAGTCACCAGTTGCCCATAGTGGTAGCCTTCTGAATCATCCAAATAGTTTCCGTGGAGGAATATTCAAGCTTATTCAAAATGTGATGCTGTTGTTGCTCTACTTGGTCAGTCATTTAGAATGTGATGGTCACACAGTACAAATGCTCATTCAAGGACCTCTACCACACCCACTGACTAGTAGAGTAAAGTCATCACTCTTCACACACGTGCATTCTAGTCCACTGTCCTTGCCTGCCATGTTGCATTGATGTCATGCAAACTGTTATTGTATTAATAATGGCTGGACTTTTTCAGGACAGTCCTCATATGTCCGAAAAATAACTCTTCTTGAAAATATGGAAAGAACTCTTAAAACTCAAGAGTAACTGAACAACCCAATTAAAATAAGCAAAAAAATCTGAACTCATATGTCAGTAGGGACTGGAAATGAATAGCTCAGTGAGATACCACCACAAACTCATGAGAATGTCAGAAGTCCAAAACACTGATTACATCAAATGTTGGTGAGAATGTAGAACAACAGAAATTCTTATTCACTGCTGGCGAGAAAGCGAAATGTTAAAGCCACTTTGGAAAACCGTACAGCAGTTTCTTACAAAACTGAGATAGTCTCACCACACCATCCAGTGATTGTGGTCCTAGCAAAACCTGCACATAAATACTTACAGAAGCTTAATTCATAATTAACCAACTTGGAAATAATCTAGATATCCTTCAGTGGGTGAATGGATAAATAAATTATAGTAAATGCATAATGGAATTTTATTCAGTGATAAGAAGAAATGGTCTATCTGGTCACAAAAAGACATGGTGGAAACTTAAATGCATGTTTCTAAGTGAGAGAAGGCTGTCTATTTGATTTCAAATTGTATTGGCTTAATGGACTAAATGTCTTTTTCTTACTCATGTGAAGAGTACAATCATTAATGTCTTTGGAGGAATGAATTGTAAGATTCACACAGTCATTCAAGGACCCAGTCCGGTCTGATGAAGGTTTTGTTATTTTCAGTGTGTGGCTTCTATAGTCACCATGTGTGTTGCTGTCCATCCAAAGGATAACAAAACTTCTAACAAAGGAAAACAAAGTGAAAAAGTCATACATGGAAGGAGTTCTGGGCCAGATCAATATTCCTTCTCCCCATACTTCACTGGCCAGAATTTACTCACACGGGCACATCTAAGTACAAGGGAGACTGGGAAAGAGGAGGCTAAAGGAAGTAAATGTGTTGATAAATGTAGATAGATGTAGGTATAGATGTAATCTCCCAAGTACATACATATTATTCATTGTATACATTAACTAATGGTTGTGGTAAGATGATAGGAATGGAATGATATTTGGGAAACTATAAAATTAGATTAATGAAACAAGAGTGACTCTTTCCATGACAACTTGTCATGTCCTGAGGAATATGATTAACACAGCTCTCTGTAGCTGAGATAAAAATACATATAAAAAAGAGAAAGTTAGTTAAGGCAATCCTAGTAAAACTGTATAGATTTTTTTTTCCTCAGGTTGTTGAGGACAGAAATCTTAAGGTTCTTTGTATTATTTTAAGTTCCATCAAATTTTTTATTTCCCAGGAGACCTAATTTCTTACTGCAGTCTTGAATCATGACAGATAATTAGGAAATCTGGTCAGGCTTTTGTGGTGTCATATTTCTGCAATTTTTGTATTGTTATATAATAGCTTCAGGGGAGACACACATAAAAAAAAGAATAAGGGTGAGAGTGCATTAGCCTAAAGTATAATTTTATTGTTTTCCATCTGTTGTAATTATGAAAATAAACTCTTGTTCTCTGATCAGCAGGATAAGTCATCAGGAAGATGTTTGTATCTTGCTACATATCTTGTTACCTGTTATAAATAAGAACATCTTATCTGTATGGCTTTTTTTCATTTTCTCTTAGGAGCAGAGCCGTGGCGATCTTCCCATTAGAATAGTGGTTTTCCCCCGTAAACCAACATAGCTTGAGGGAATCATATTTGTTTCAACCACATCATTACTGCATATGAGATTTAGAGTTGCATTTGCACATATTTCCAATGTGAATGAAAAAAAAAGCATCATTTTAAGAAAAGAACTATTTAAATATTATAGATAGGGAGGTGTGTATTTCCCCTACATATTAAGAATAGTGTATGTGCTTAGTAATGAGAGTGTTAGAATACTCTATAAGCTTCATTCAACTAAATTTTACAGTGACAAAAAAACTGAGTCAAGAAATATATGCTATATTCTTTCTCTCTCTGACACTCCTATTATCTAAGCTGCTGAAAATTTTCCTTAAAACATGCACTGATTATTTTAGAATAGTAAGAAGTGATGTCATGGCACTGAAGATTAATTGCCTTAACTCAAAGTTGATTATTTCTAACTTAAGAAAGGGGCCTAATTTTGACATGGATGATGTAAAAAAAATAAAAACCAAGGTTTTTCCTACAGCATCATTTTTATCTTTTCCTAAAAGAGCTATGAAAAATTAATGGTTAATGATTGAATCCTATTTTATTGCACAATGCATGTTTAATAGATTCTATTTTTAGATCAGTTGTAAGTATATAGAAAATTGAGCTGGAGACATTTCTCCTGTACCCCTGTTCCCCAGGCATGCATAGCCACCCACCCCCATTTTCAGCATCCCCTACCAGAGTAGTACATTTGTTGCAACTGATGAGCATATATTGATACATCATTATCACCCAAAGTCCATAGTTTACTTCAGGACTCTCTCACAGTGTTGTGGACTATGTGGGTTTGATCAAATATATAATGGTATGAGTACAATATATAGTATCATACACACTAGTTATACTGCTCTAAAAATACTAGGTTGCTTCTCTACCTATTCACCCCTCCTTTTCTTCCAACCCCTAATAACCACTTACTTTTTATTATCCCCATAGTTTTGACTTTTCCAGCGTGTCATATTGTTGGAATCATACAGTATGTAGGTAGCCTTCTTGTGTTGGCTTCTTTCACTTAGCAATATGCATTTCAGTTCCCTCTATGTCTTTTTATGGCTTGATATCAAGCTCGTTTATTTTGAGTGCCAAATAATATTCCATTGTCTGGATGTGCCATAGTTTATCCCTTCATTTATTCAATAACATCTTGGTTACTTCCAAGTTTTGACAATTATGAGTAAAGCTGCTATAAATATCTGTGTGCATACAATGTACTTTTCATTATTGGTGGGAGATAGAAGGGATAGAAACAAAAAAATGGATTTTGAAGAGGTTCTAGAAATCTTATGAACCAATGATTATCTCAAATCTAATTTTCAGAAGTCTCTTGAGAATTTTTCTTTTTATAATACAGATTGCTCAGCTTACTGAATAAAAATATCCAGGGATAAGGCCAAGGAAACTGTATTTTCAACAAGTCTCTTAAGTATCTCTAGTCATCAGCCAGATTTGGAAACCACTGCTCCTGGCAACTCATTAATTTTAGGAAGACATGACACAGAGAACCTAAGTCATACAACTAGGAAGTGGCAGAGTCAGGGCAAGAATGAAAAGGTGTTCCTGCTTTTAATCCCCAAATATTACATTAATTAGAATTGTGAGAGCAGGGTTTTTTTTTCTCTTTTTTTGTACTATGCATGATAAAAAACTTTTTGACTTTTGCCCTGGTCGGTTAACTCAGTTAGAGCATTGTCCCAATACATCAAAGTTGTGACTTGAATTCCCAGTCAGGGAACATACAAGAATCAAGCAACCAATCTATAAATAATTGGAACAGCCCTTCAGTGTTTCTTTCTCTCTCACTCTCTCAAGTCAATCAATATATATTTTAAAAAACTTCTTGACTTTACTTTCTCTACTTTTACAATATGTGAAGGCCTAACAAAGTAGTGAAAACTCAACCTTAATTCAAGGTGCTCTGAATGGACTTAACCTGTAGCAGAATAGAATATTGTAAATTTTCTTCCTTGGTGCACTTTTGTCGATCTATGAAGAAGACTGCCTAAATAATTTGATTTTCAACACTTCTCAATTAAGAGTATTTGAGCAAAGGGTGTCTGCTCGAATTCTTCAAAGACCATGACATGAGTTAGATTTTCAGGGGATTATACATTGAGGGGAATTACCATGAGGAAGCCAACCAGTAGGCTAATGGAGATGTGATTAAAGTGCTTTTCATATTTTTGTTATTTCATATTTTTTTCTAAAAAGAAGGCAGTCAGTTAGAAAATACCTTGCTGTTCCATCTGAGCTCTTATCTCCAGCCCCCAAGAACCTATTTTCATTTGGTGTTACAGTTTTCACTGACTCCTATGATGTTTGATAAATGTGATTTTATCCATTTTTATTATATAATATATATTATGTTAGCAAAGCAGTATAATGTTAATATTTTCTCATAAAATACAATTTTTCTTTTATGAATGAATGACTCTGCAGATTGTGCAGGAATTTATTTATGGCACTCAGATCTTGACTGGAAACACCTTCTATATCAGCTTTATGATTTTAGACAATGTAATCTTTAAAACAATGCCAATTTTGAGATGTAATAACCTACACTAGTAGGTTAGGATAGGGAGGTTTTAGACATCAAATCTTCCAGTAGAACTAGTGCTGCCAGTTTATTTAGAATATGGTGGTTGTTTAGGCATAATATTTTTATGTGAGTACCCAAATTAAAACTAAACAAAAATCTTTATAAAGATATTTGCTGTTTCTAGCTTTAATTTTAGCATTAAATACAAAAATGAGGGCACATTTATATTCATTTGTTTATATACTTTCTTTTTTCCACAAAGAATTTTTGTAGGTTTATAAAATTGCCTGCAATAAATTGGAGAACTACAACTATAATCTGTGGCAAAGAAATATAAACTGGAGGTCAACTTTGCAGGCATGGTGTGGAGTGCCATGATTAATATTCTTAGGGTGTGTGTGGACATTTCTGACCAACTAATGAGCAAGATTACATGGATGAATATTCAGTGTCATAATTGCAGGTTAAGCCTTACAGATTTTAGTTGCCAAATTGAAGTTTTATCAGTATATACTGTAAAAGCATGGCATACAGGCACTAGTGGAATTTTTTCATTCACTTAGTAGAAGATAGAGCCTCATTGTTCTTTTGGTTTTGGTTTACTTTTGATTGATGATATTCTTTGTTACATAGAGCTTGTGCATGATGAGAACAGTGAAGCTTAGGTAATAAGCAAAGGGACAAACAGGCACTTTATACCTAAGCTTTGTCATAACGTAAAAGGTTACTCAACATACAATGAAAAGTCATTACCTAGAAAAGTCTGGTTTCTAGTCACTGGAATACAAATACTCAAGAGAGTGCCCCTTAACATTTTGGAAAGTTTCTTTTACGGTGGGTGATAAAATGTCTCAACTACAGCTAACTTTCGTGACAGATGTACCAGGTCAGGTAGAAATTGGCTATCTTCAGGAAGTTTTTACTAGAGTTTTGAAGTCAGCACATCGCTGTCTCTCCTACATGAAATCATCATTCACCCAAATGCCCAACCTAGGAAAGATGCATTTAAATTTGACAACTCCTTCTTTCTCATCCTATCTATTCAATAACCATTCCTTTCAGCTCTACATTTTTTAATGTTTCTTATTTATGAGAAAGTAAATTCATCATTTTGTAGTTTATTAGAATCATCACCACAGGTTGGAATGTAAACTACTATTTATAGCCACTGCCACTGCCTGTTTTCTATCTTTCAAAATCCAGATGATTTGATGATGGTAGATCTTTGGGCACTACGGCTAGTTAGGTTGGGCAAGTAATACAACCAGAAAAAGCCCAGCCATTGTTAATATAACAATGATGGTTTGCATGACATTGATATAATCTGGCAGCCAAGGACAGTAGGCTGGAATGTGCATGCATGAACAATGACACTTCACACTGTACTAGTCAGCGAGAGTGGTAGATGCCATTGAATGAGCATGTGTACTGTGTGGCTGTCATGTGCAAAATGACTGAATGAATAGAGCAATGTGTCTGCATCAGATTTTGCTATAAGCTTGAACATTCTTCCATGAAAACTATTCAGATAATTCAGAAGGCCATGGCTATGAGCAACTGGTGATAGGCAGCTTCATCACGACAATGTACCCACTCGTGCATCACACCTCACATAGAGTTTTCACCCAGGTAACTTAGCCTCCCTACAGCCCAGATTTCATGCCCTATGACTTCTGCCTTTTCCCAAAACTAAAATAACCTTTGAAAGGAAAGAGATTTAAGACAATTGATGAGATTCAGGAAAATACAACAGGGCAGCTGATGGCAGTTGGGAGAACTATGTGAGGTCCCAAGGTGCCTACTTGGAAGGGGACTGAGGAGTTACTGTCCTACATACAGTGTTCCTTGCACCTTGTATTTTCTTCAATAAATGTGTCTATTTTTCATTTTACATGGCTGGATAACTTCTGGACAGGGCTTGTATGTGAAGCAGAGAGTGATATGTTTTTTATTTGTTGTTTAGTATTAGGATTAGAAAATTCAGGGCTTACACAGAGAGTTTTGCATAATATTAACACAAAATTTGCCTGCACTATATCATAGTGTCTCCAATGTTGCTTTCTAAGATAACAGTGTTTTACTCCTGTCACCCACCTTACCTCCTCTGTCTTTAAGGCTCTTTTAGTGTTTTGTTTTGTTTTGTTTTGTTTTGTTTTGTTTTGTTTTGTTTTGTTGAAACTCTGTAGACTCAGGTACATTGTTTTATTCCCTGGAATACTGTGTTCATGATTCCTCACAACATCCATCTAAGTGCAGTGTAGCCCTGAGCAGTAAGATCTAGAAGACCTGTCTAATCTGGAGGTTATCAAAATATGCTGGAAAACAGAATAGAAGCCTTCTAAATTCTTTCCTAGTGTCATCCAAGTCTGATACTAATGGAAAACTGATCCTGCATGATCTCGTCCACAGATGAGTTGGGGAAAAGACACAAAATTAGGGTTCTTCTCTTGCAACATCTTACTCCTCCAAACCATGCTATTTCTTGCTGAACTGAGAGAAAAGCCCCCAGAATTTAGATACACAAAAACATAAAATAGAATCATGGCTTACACATTTTACAAATGTAACTGTAGGAAAAGAGGAAGGAGAACATCTATGTATTCAGAACTGTCCTAATACCTGAATAGGACACAAGTAGAATGTAACCTTGGCTCATAAATAGGCCTAACATAAAAAGGCATATTTAATCTACTCCAAAAGTTCAGAGAATATCCAAGTCATCTTAATTGCAGACCACTTTGCCAAGACAGGGCACACTATTTACATTTTTTAAAACATTTTAGAAAATACACTCATTAAAAATAGGTCCATATTAAATTTGTGAAATCTTGTTTGCTCCTGCTTTCTTTCTCTTTCATTCTTGTATTTCTGCAATTCCATACATATGATCTGTTTATATTTATTCAATATATAATATTAATACATAATATTTGTATACTTGTGTATTTATATATAATATATATTATATTAGTGTATATTTACTTGATATACCATTTGTGTATATGATATACATAAAGAGTTTATGGTGAAGAACTATAGCGACTAAGTAATATATGTTATAAAAAGTTATATAGATCCTTGAAATCATAGCTCTGATAATTCTAAGGATCACTTTGTTAATTTAAAAATTGTACCCTTTCATTTTATAAGCTGTAAAGTAATAGTAATACTTCTATTCAGAAATGCCTTTAAAGATGTTGGCCTCTGTTATGATCATTGGTATCCACACTGAGTGCAATAAGTATAGAAGTAACAAGTAATATTGGAAGCAGGAATTTCCAGCAGGGCTGTGTGAAGAATGAGACAAAGAGTTCTCTCTTAAATCTGTGGCTTTACTCTTTTGAGGACAACAGAAATGTTTATTGAAAATAAAGCTATACACTGTGTGATGACTGAAGACTACTTATATAAAAGTCTGTTAATGCCAAACCGTTTTAAGAGATGAACATATGTACAATGAGTACTAATTGTATTAAAACTCAAAATTAAATTTGTAAAAGTATTTTGTATTTATTAAAGAAGATCTTTACTTTTACTTTTATCAGAATACTAGTTGTTTTCATTATACAAAAATAAACTGCATAATAGAGACTTGCTGAACTTATGAGGCTGAAGATTTCCTTATGTTGGCTGATTGCATAAACAAATGAATTTATTTTCCTTAACAATGGCTCTGCAATAAGGGAAATGTTTCCAATGCTCATGTGTGATACTTTGGCTTGGTTAACAGTCCAGAAAATATAGCCAGTCTACAACATTTATAGAAGAGAAATAGATGTAGATATGGAATACTATAAATCCTAATTATTGTTTGATTTTTTTTCCTCTCAGTGGTCTCTAGATTTTAAAATATTTTATTCTGATTGAAATTTTTAATACTTTCTGATAATCTTATTTTGCTTGTAGTGCAGGATCTTATGCCCCATTCCTAAATGCTATTTCTGTGATTCTCCTAAGAAAAGTGATTTTTCAATAAACCTGAGATTTGGGAGAATGTGAGAAATTGAATGCATTAACTTACTTTTTAAAATTCAAATAGCATGCTTTTTTGCAGGGGAGGGGAATACTGGGAGAAACAAGCCTTATGTGTCCAGAATTAATTACATTCTCTGTTTTATAAAAATAATTTTAATAAGAATTCACTTAAGTTTCCATTTATATCCTACTTTCTCCCATACTTAGTTATTTTTCATTATTGAAACAATTAATTTATTCTAATAAGAAATGCCAATAGAAGGAATGAAGGAATTATTTTGGAAACCATATATGACCACTACATTTTACAAACATTACGTTTTGTTTTATGGGGTACATGCATGTTATGCTCAACCATGACTCTCTTTATTCAAAGTCTGCAATCTGATGAAAGCAAAGAGATTGATGCTCAATGTAGAGAATAATCATTTGTTCAATAAAAAAATATGCTAGAAGTACTGGTAAATAATAAAGTATGATACAACATAGGGCTAATAACTATTTAATGTGGATTATGTCATAATTTTGCGGCACATACATAGTGTTTCAGATATAATCTTTAAAAACAGAAACCCATCACACTTACTTTGTTTTATGTCAAATTCTTGTTTCTTTCTGTGCTTCATACCCATAAGTTTGAACTTTTAAAATTTTTTGTTGTATCTTTCTGCAAGAAAAATCTATTCAGTCTCTTTTTAAAATTTATTATTGTTGCTGTTGAAGCAAGGGAGTGAGGTGGGTTTGGCTATGGTCAGGGGGGAGTGATGGGGGAAAATGCAGACAACCGTAATTGAACAACAATAAAGTAATTTAAAAAATATTGTTCAGTTACAGTTGTCCTGCTATTCAATTCTGGATGGTGATCTTCCAACAGATTTCAGTAAAAGGAGAGAAGACTATCTTTCAAACCCAAAACTCATAACTTAAAGAATAACAAAAGTAACTTTTATCTTTTACAAAAAGTCCCAAATCTAAGCAGGAATATTGCCAAATGAGCAATAGGTTATTTCTTTTTAATCTATTTTTTATTGTTGTTCAAGTACAGTTGTCTCCATTTTCACTTCACCATGTACGCCCTGTCCCATACCTCCCCACCTCCCACCCTTGAACCTACCCCTTTTGGCATTGTCCATGTGTACTTTATACATGTTCCTTGATGGTCCTTCCTCTATTTCCCCCCATTATCCTTTCTCTCCCTCCCCTCTGGTTACTGTCAGTTTGTTCTTTATTTCAATGTCTCTGGTTATATTTTGCTTGCTTTTTTGTTTTGTTGAATAGGTTCCACTTATAGGTGAGATCATATGGTATTTGTCTTTCACCACCTGGCTTATTTCACTTAGCATAATGCTTTCCAGTTCCACCCATGCTGTCACAAAGGGTAGGAACTCTTTCTTTCTTTCTGTCCTAGCCACAGCAATCAGACAAGAAAAAGAAATAAAAGGTATCCAAATTGGAAAGGAGAAATTAAAACTGTCACTATTTGCAGATGATATGATAGTATACCTAGAAAACCCTATAGACTCCACCAAAAATCTACTCAACCTAATAAGCAAATTTGGCAAAACAGCAGAATTCAAAGTTAATATTCAGAAATAGAAGGCATTTTCAAACACCAACAATGAAATATCAGAATCAGAAATCAGGAAGAAACTCCATTTGCTATATCAACAAGAAAAATAAAGTACCTAGGAATAAATCTAATCTAGGATTAAATGGAAGCATATATTGTGTTCATGGATGGGAAGAATTTATATCATCAAAATATCCATACTACCCAAAGTAATGTATAGATTCAACACAATCCCTATTAAAATACCAATGACAGATTTCACAGTTATAGAACAAACATTTCAAAAATTTATATGGAACCATAAATGACCCCAAATAGCTGCAGCAATTTTCAGGAAAAAAGAACAAAGTAAGAGGAATCACAATACCTGATATAAAACTACATTACAAGTTCACTGTAATCAAAACAGTATGACACTGGCATAAGCACAGACACATAGACCAATGGAACAGAATAGAGAGCCCAGAAATAAACCCAGTCTCTATGGTCAATTAATAATCAATAAAGGGGACAGAAGTGTTAAATGGAGTAAAAATAGCCTCTTCAATAAATGGTGTTGGGAGAACTAGGCCGCTACATGCAAAAAAAATGAAACTCGATCACCAACTTACAACAGACACAAAAATAAATTCAACATGGATAAAAGACTTGAATATAAGTTATAGCACCATAAAAGTTCTAGAGAAGAATCCAGGAAGGAAATCTTAGATATTCCATGCAGCAATATTTTCACCAATATGTTTCCCATAGCAAGGGACATAAACGAAAGAATAAACAAATGGGACCTCATCAAAATAAAAAGCTTATGCACAGCTAAAAAAAAAGAAGTAAAATGAAAAAGGAACCAACTGAATGTCAAACTATATTTGCAAATACCTCGGACAAGGGTTTGATCTCTGAAATATGTAAAGAACTCACATGACTCCACTCCAGGAAGATAAACAACCCAATTAAAAATGGTCAAAAGACCTGAACAGACACTTCTCCAAGGAGGACATACAGAGGGCCCAGAGACATATGAAAAAGTGCTGGGCATCACTAACAATCAGAGAGATGCAAATTAAAGCCACAATGAGATACCACTTCACACCAGTCAGAATGGCCATCATTAACAAATCAACAAACAAGTGTTAGAGAGGGTGTGGAGAAAAGGGAACCCTAGTGCACTGTTGGTAGGAATGCAGACTGGTGCAGCCACAGTGGAAAACAGTATGGAATTTCCTCAGAAAACTAAAGATGTAACTGCCTTACAATCCAGCAATCCCACTGCTGGGATTATCCCCTAAGAATCCTGAAACACCAATTGAAAAGAACCTATGCACCCCAATGTTCATAGCAGCACAATTTACAATAGCCAAGTGCTGGAAGCAACCTAGGTGTCCATCAGTAGCTGAGTGGATCAAAAAACTGTGGTACATTTACACAATGGAATTCTATGCAACAGTAAGTTATTTCTAGTACAATCAATCCTGGTACACTGAAAAGTTCAGAGTATTTTTCCTGCCAAGAATTCTTGTCAGAAGCGAGAATACAGGAAAATCTTTTTCTCACTCTGGTGTTCTACCATTTGTCCACATGACTTGAAGACTCTACATATTTTATCTCACTTGAAAAATATTGTTTATATTATATTGTGTAGTTTTATGAGCCACTAATAATCTCTTTATAGGTTGGATTAATTAGATAATTTCAAAAATATTCTGAGTGTTCATACATTATAAAATGGCTGTAAAGCTCCTAGAGATTACAAAGTATTGCATATTAATATAACCATTCAAAAGGAAAATTTGAGACTAGAATATGAAGTCTATCACTAGGCTGTCCCACTGGAATAGGCTGACTTAAAAAAAAAGTAGTTTATAGCTCCCTAAAGAGCTATGAATCCTTAGTCTGCCAAAATATATTAAGCAGTTGGTTCACAAGACAAGAGCTCTACAGGGAAAACATTTAGGGTCCACTTAGGTTGGGATGTCGGCAAAACTGACTGGAAAGAAGGTGCGTGACACCAGCTGATGGGGTAGGATTTGCAGTGACTGAAGGTTGCTCGATATGTGCTAAAACAGCAGGTCGTCTCACACTTCGTCTCTGAGCTGAGCAGCCATTCAATTGCCCTTTAAGTCCCACACAATTATTTTCACTGACTCTTCGCATCCTACCAGGTCATCTTGCTATCTTTCTAACAAATTTTAGAATGCCCTTTAAAGAACCCTGACAGAAGGCTGACCAGCATTTTATTTAAACTCTCCCACTGATGAGAAGCTCACTACTTCACGTGGCAAATGCTTTCAATCAATTTTTAAAAGGTTCCAGTTTATATTGAAGTGTTTTATACCTAACTGATTATATCTTAGAGTTCTGACTAAACATTTCCCAACACTAATGAAGGTAGAACATACAGACATGAGAAACCTTCGAATGTTTGAAGACATGCTGGGGTTTGAATTTTAGTTCCTCTGCCCAGTAGTTGTATGAACTTAGGTAATTTCAGAAATTCTTCCTGTCTTTATTTTCCTAACTTCTAAAATGAAACGAAATAATAAGAGCACTTATTTCATAGGCCCTGTTAGAGGATTAAAAGCCTGACACATAATAAGTATTGAACTAACTGTATACTTCATCTAGTTAATCTTTCAATAGCCTCCTTCTTATATCTGGTGCTAGAGAAACAGCATTTCTCTGGCCTTATGGATTTTCGTTTGTATTGAAGTCAAAGGTGACTGTGCAGTAATGGGACAGTGCGCTGAGTGCTCTGAGAGAAGGCGGACAGTGCTGGGGACTGTGAGCAAAACAATGAACAATTCGAATGGGGAGCTAGGAGCAGCTCCCAGCAGAAGTGATGTTTAAGGTGAGATTTGGGGGATGTTGAACGGACCAAGTGAAGAAAATGAAATTAAAAGGGTTCTAAATAAATGGAATAATGTGTAAAATGAACTAAGAGGTAAAGGGAAGAACAAAGGTTTCAGATACAGGCTGTTTAGCATGGCTTGTGTACAGTGCATGAAGCTATTAGTGATAATAATAATAAAGCTGAGGATTTAGGGAGAGGCCTCAGAAGCCATGTTACCTACTGGGATTATGAGAAACTATTAAGAGTTGCTTTTTTTAAAGCAGTGATCGGATTTGTAGTAAGGGAATAACAAAGATTTTTCAGATGGACTGATGCATTTTGAGAGAATGACGTTGTCAAACTTCACAGCCCTGGCGGTGTCCAAGTGAAATACAACTTGGGACATTTCAGTGTCATGTGTGTATACAATTATCTTTTTTGGAAAGTCACATAGTCCATATGTCCCAGTTTGATTCAGGACAGTCCCAGTTTACACCAATTGCCAAAGCTTAATATTCATCGTGCCCTCTCTCCCTCTTTCAAAATTGTCCCAGATTATATGAAAATTGCATAGTTCTTTATTATGCTACTCCTTTATTCTCTTCCTAGTAAGCTGCTGAGTAGAAAGAAAAAGCTTTCTATTTTCTAGTAACCCTTATGTGGCAATTAGATTGTCCTTTCTCAGAGAAGAAAACATCTCCTGTTCTATTGTGCCAAAGCTATTTTTCTTTTTAATGTTTGATGTTGCGCTTTCTGTAGCACTAATTATCATTTTCTTAGGACACTTGGCTGTACTGAGTAATGCCTGAGTTCAGGTGAGTTCAGATGTGGCCATGGGAGAAGGTGGCCAGAGAAAATGGAAGAGAAAATCAGTGGATAAGACCCTACCTGTCGGAGAGATATTAACTTGTTTTGGGGTAATGACAGACTTTAGAAGGAAACCCAGTCTGGTGTTGAAGTCTTTAAAAATAAGAGATAATGACCAAAGTTTCAAATTGCAGCAGTGAAAAGGGATGGGGAACAGTATACCTAAAGATGTGCTCTGCACAGAGCAAGGAATTTTACCTAAGGATTGAGGGGAGATGATCTGGAAATAGAGGCCAAAGGTGAGGAATCCTTAAGTCAGACCCTCAGTGAAGTGTCCATTCATTTCTCATGCTTGGTTCTATCACCTATGAGAAGCTCCATAAAGTGAGCAGAGATGCAGAAAGTAGTGAAGTCCTGCTGAAACGAATGTAGAGCCTAGTAAGTGGAGGAGAGGTCTTGCCTCATACTGAGTGAACACGAAGATGTTTGTAATTTGCCACCATGTGGACATAAAGGCAGGGGTGAGGATCTGTAAAATTTTAAAATTTGCTCCTCTTATTATTAATATTTGTGTAGAGCTTCATAATTAATGGCACATTTGTAGAGATTCTACCATTTAATCTCTATAACTGTGAGATTAGAATAGGGTAGCTAGCATTATTTAGAAATTAGGAACCTAGGTTTTCAAGAAGGTAACTAATTGCCAGCTAAGAGGCACAGAGAGGATTTGAACATAAACCTTCAAACTTTCAGCCCCGCACTGTTTTCACTATGATCGTATTACATAAGTAGAAACTGTGGTGGCATTTCAGTTTTAGGTGATATCTAATGCACAGCATCTCCTCGTGGGTGGTCGATCCCAGTATGCCAGAGGGTGGCTTTGCAATGATCTCTGCTGGTATGACCTCAGTGAACTTCTCTGCCATGCATTGGGCCACGGAGCACCCTCTTGAAGAAGGCTTGTATTGCAGTCTAAGGCTACCAAGGAAGGCAGGGTGGTGGGTTTTCATAGACTTGTTCACTCCTGCATTAGGTAATCTGCCTATGCCCTACAGATAATGGCTGCTCCCTATATCTACCATTCTTTATATTTTCTTTATTCCTTACTTAATATGTTTTATAGTTAGTATTTATTTATATTAAATTTTACTTATCAAAAACAATGAGTGATTTCTGCCTCCTAAATTGGACCCTGAGTAATGATACAAGGGCCACCTGAGATTTTCCCACCTCCAGCATCCACAATTGAACTCTGTTTATGCCTAATACTTTGCTAACATCTTCTGTGCAATGTAAGAGAATTATTATTTTTATCATTACTATTGTTCTTGTTTTTATTTATAATGCCTATCTTACCCACTATATAATGAGGTTAAGAAATAGGTTGTTTGATTATGGGGGCATCCTCAAAAAGTTAAAAATGGAACTGCCTAATGACCCTGTGATTTTACTTTGGGGTATATATTTGAAGAAACCCGCAATACTAATTTGAAAGAACATATGCATCCCTTTGTTAATTGAAGTATTATTTACAATAGATATAGGAGCAACTCAAGTGCCCATTAAAAGATGAGTGGATAAAAATGTTGTGGTACATATATACAATGGAATATTACTTGGCCATAAAAATGAAATAAAATCTTACTGTTTGAAACAGCATGGGTGATCCTAGAGAGTATTATGCTCAGTGAACTGTCAGTCAGAGATAGACAAATGCCACATGATTACACTTGTATGCAGAATCCAAATAACTAAATAAACAAACTAAATTGAAACAGACTCACAAAGAGAACAGATTGAAGATTCCCATAGAGGAAGGAGGTTGGAGAATGGGTGAAAAGCATGACAAGAAACATAAATTGGTAGTTACAGGATAGTAATGGGGATGTAAAATACAGCATAGGAAAGATAATCAATAGTATTGTAATGATTATGCATGGTGTCAGCTGGGTTCTAGAAATGTCAGAGGAAACATGTTTTAAATTATGTTATTGTCTAACCACTCTGCTGTGCACCTGAAACTAATAAACTTTTCCCCTGATCTGCAGATATTCACCCTAATCCATTGTGTTATCACGTGGAACTTTCTTGTGTAGTTTAAATTTTGACTTTGTATTTGGGTAATTTCATGCTCAAAAATTCCAGAAATTAAGCCATGCATCTAGAGAGTAAGGATTCCTCATAGGCATGGATCGTAACTGAAGAGTCAAGCACCACTGGCAAAGGTGTGCTCTGTGTTGATGTATCTCTCATATCTGCCCTTATCCCATCCAAATTCCCTCACTATACTGATAGATTTTTTAGCTTCTTGAGGTTAGGTACTCTGCTGTAATCATCTACCTTCCTCAGCAACTAGAATGGTGCATATCACATAATATGTATTTAGTTGATTGTGTGTTGGATGGGTTACTTCATTCACTCCATAATTATGCATTAATCTTAACAGTATAGGGCAGGTAACAGGGCATCAAGCCCTAAAACAGCCAGTTCAGGTTTCTGTGTACAATATCTTCATCTGTAATACAATAAACTCTCTTCATAACCTTTTTATGGAGATAATTGTGAAAATATTATCAAATTTTGAATACGATGTGCTGCACACAAAGTGGTGTTTTCCCACTGGGCTAATTAGAAAACATCTTTCATGGCATTTAGCTTTTTAAAAAAAGGTTCTTTAGAGGAAATACCCTTCTATAGTTCTGACTAGAGCAGGCCCCTGTGCTTATCTGCTTCAGAATATTTTTCCTCTGATATATTAGCCCAGATTTTCCAAGTTTGAATTTATTTGTTAAATCCTACCTATTTTTCAATTTTTCATGGACCTTAAAAGAATTGTTACTATTTTACAGTAGTCCTGATTGGTGTTTATAGTACCTTCCTCTCACATATCATCTGCAGATGTTATTAATATTTGGCTTCTACTCACTTTTAGAGCATTGGAAAGACATCATATTCAAACAGACCCTGCACCAATATTTACAGTCCTTTTGGTCTCCTCCCCATTTGAAATGATATCACATCATTTATCATTTTTTGGTCGTAAATGACTTGCCAATTCTAGACTCATGAAGCAATGATTATATCTAAACAAATGTGAACTCAAAATACCTCAATAATTTCAAGACAACAAGCTCTCTTTGCATTATAATAAATATTGTCTTCCCAGTATCCCTCCACTTGGCTCTACCTCTGACACCATTGATTTCTTATTTAATTCTTTGGAAACAAAAATTCCCCAAATCCTAGTTTCCTGATGACTGTCAGAAATTTATTTTATTTTATTTTATTTGCATAATAATGTATGTGGTGAAAAGTTTTCCTATTTTTTCTTATTTAAAAGATTGATTGATTGATTGATTTGTAAAGAGAGGGAAAGGAGGTGGGGAGAAACATCAGTCAATCGATTACTTTTTGCATACTGGCAACCCAGACATGTACCTGACCAGGAATCAAGCTGGCCACCTTTTGGTTTGCGGACTACACCCAAACCACTGAGCCACACTGGTTAGGGCTGTTTCTTTTTTAAATATAAGATTAAAGTTGGACTAACTAGCTACTGATTTATGTATTACTGCTCTTGTGCTTTGTAAATACCAAAAGTAATATTGCTTCTATTTTTCTTTGTTCTCCAACATATCACCCTCCCAATTCTAGAAGACTTTTCAAAATTAATTGCCAGTGGTTCAGTAATTTCATTAGCTAATCTCTTTTTTAAATTTATTTATTTTTCCATAACAAATGCTTTATTTCTTTGTCATTTTCCCCCCACAAATCCCCCCCATCCCAGCCATCCCCACCTCCCACCCTGGATCCTCCTGGATCCTCCCCCTTTGGCTTTGTCCATGTGTCCTTTATACATGTTCCTTGACAACCCTTCCCCTAACT
The DNA here is from genome assembly GCA_004027735.1 of Carollia perspicillata. NCBI lineage: Eukaryota > Metazoa > Chordata > Mammalia > Chiroptera > Phyllostomidae > Carollia > Carollia perspicillata. Next base: position 18,910 of record PVKM010009266.1, on the reverse strand, counting down.
AATCTCTTAACAGCATAGTGAGTATGTTGTCTAGAACTACAGAAATGATACAATTCAGTAATCTAGGAGGAAACCGTGTTGCAGATTCTTTACAGCATTTTAGGCTTTTTTTTTTTTTGCTTCATTTATTATATTCATCAAGTTCTAGCTTTTTCCACTTCTTTACAAACAGATTTCTCATACTTTGATTTTTCTCTCAAGCATATGTTTTCTCAGGCTTTCAACACTTTTTGGACTTCCACCTAACACCTTTTTTTCCCCACTAATTAAGTAAACAGTTTCAGCTTTTCAACCATTAATATCATCAGTAGGAAAGTATTTTGACCTATCAAGTTTCTTGAAAAAATTCTGTTTTTTGGCACAATAGTATGCTTAAATTTTACCTAGATGAAAAATAAAGTGGATTTTTTATTTTCGTGTGATTACTCATTCAGTTACCTTTTAAATATTTCTTTAAAAAGTTATACATTTTCTTGCTGTTATACTTTGTAGTCTTTTAAACCTACAACCATGAATTATTTTCAGCACTATTTGAATAAGGAAATATCATACATTAGAAAAAGCAACCCAAATGTTCCTCTTTATTGAATATTTGAACACATTTCAAAAATAATACCATTTTTATGTACACATATAAAATTATAACTGATGTTCAATTTGATATGAACGTATATGCAGAGTCATCTAAAAATGCATACTTTAAAGACAGTAGAACCAAAGACATGGAAATAAAGGACAAACTGACAGCAACTAACAGGAATGGGGGAGGAATAGGGGAAAGAAGAAAAAGAAGTAAGTCAAGGGACGTGAATGGAGGACTCACGGGCACAGACTTGGGCGATTGACTTTGGGAGTGGGGGTGGGAACAGGGCAGGGGAGAGCAATGGGGGGAAAGGTGTGACAACTATAACCGAACAATAAAAAGAAATAGAATGTAAATATACTACATACTGAAATATACCCTTAATATTAACCTTCAGACTGAATATATAAAACAAAAGCATTTATTTTAACGTTTTGGCAAAATTTTTCCATTTTTTACTTCTGTTTAAGTTCTAGAAAAAGAACTACTTGTTCTTAGAAACCATTTGCTGATGATTTTAATTAATTTCTCTTCTTCAATGTAAAAGTAGCCTAAATAGAACTTTTGAAACAGCTAAGACAGTAACTATATTTTTAAAATACCTAATATCATTAATCAGTGATTTATATTACAATACATAACATTAAATCCCTTGTCACTTAAAACTGTGTAATCAATATCAAAGCATGCACTCTTGTGAGACATATACATAAAATTCTAAATGTGAAGAATTTATGGATTTTCATAAACCTGCTAGATAACTTTTAAAATTTTATTTAGTAATACTAATCTAAATTTAGAAGCCTTCATATTGCAATCTTTTAAAATTTCTTCCATCTCTATTTATTCTTCTCTACATCCTCTTTCACCTCCACCACTCCCCACAATTACCACACCCTTGTTCACCTTGAGTTCTTTCTCTTTCTTTTTTCATTTTGTTTGGTTGATCCCTCCCCGCAGCTGTCAGCCTGCTTTCTGTCTATAAGTCTGTTTCTACTGTGCTCATTATCTCAGTTTGTTCATTAGATTCCACATAGGAGTGAAATCCTATGGTACTTGTCTTTCTCTGACTGGCTTATACACTCAGCATGCTGTTCTTCTCCCGAAGCATCCATGCTCTCATGTTGTCGCAAAGGTTAAATTTTTATTTTTTATGACGGAGTAGTATGCCACTGTGGAAACAAAACATAACTATTTTATCCACTCCTCCACTGATGGACACTTGGGTTGCTTCCAAATTTTGGTTGTTGTAAATAATGCTGCAGTGAACATAGGAGTACATATATTTTTTCAAATTAGTGTTTCAGGTTTCTTGAGATAAATTCCCAGATGTGGTTTCTTGAGATAAATTCCCAGTTCATTTTGTAATTTTTTTTTGAGATAACTCCATACTGCTTTCCACAGTGGCTGCACCAGTCTGTTTCCCCACCAAAAGTGCACAAAGGGTCTCCTTTCTCCACATTCTTGCCAACACTTGTTGTTTTTTTATTTATTGATGATAGCTATTCTGACAGGTGTGAAGTGATATCTCCTTGTAGTTTTAATTTGCATTTTTTGATTATTAGTGATGTTGAGCATCTTTTCATATGTCTACTAGCTATCTGTATGCCCTCTTTGGAGAAGTGTCTATTGAGGTCCTTTGCCCAGTTTTTAATTTGATTTTTTAGGCTTTTTTTGGTGTTGAGTACTGTAAGTTCTTTACAAATTTTGGATATTAACCTCTCATCAAATGTATCATTAGAGAATATGTTTTCTCATTCAGTGTTTTTTTTTCCATTTTGCTGATGGTTTCTTGTGCTGTGCAAAACCTTTTTTGTTTGATGTAGTCCCGTTTGTTTATTTTTTTCCTTTGGTTTCCCTTGCACTGTGGAGATATACCAGAAAAAAATTGCTCTGAGAAATTCCAGGATTTTACTGTCTCTGTTTTCCTCTAGGGTTTTTTTTTTTAATGATTTTTGGTCTAACATTTAAGCCATTATCCATTTTAGGCATACTCTTGTGTGTAGTATAAGAAGGTGCTATAGTTTTATTTTTGTGTGTGTATCTGTCTAGTTTTCCCAACACCATTTATTGAATGGACTAACTTTAGCCCATTGTATGTTTTTGCCTCCTTTGTCAAATATTAATTGACTATAAAGGTGTGGGTTTATTTCTGGGCTCTCTATTCTGTTCTGCTGATCTATCTGTCTGTTTGTATTCTAGTACTGTGCTATTTTGATTACTGTGAGCCTCTAGTATAGTTTAATTTTAGTAATCATGATTTCTCCAACTTTGTTCTTTTTTCTCAATATTGTCAATACTATTCAGGATCTATAGTTTTATATATATTTTTCAAATATTTTAGTTCTGTGAAATATGACACTTTTTATTCTTTTTCAGTTACAGTTGTCCTGCCCTTTTCCCCATTGCTCTCCGCTGCCCCATCCCCTCCCTCCCGACTCCATAGCGAATTCTCCCCATTGTCCATGCCTGTGAGTCCTCTATTTGTGTTCGTTGGCTTACCCCTTCCACTTTTTCCCCACATTATCCCCCCTCCCCTCTGGTTACTGTCAATTTATTCTTTATTTCCAAGTCTCTGGTTCTATTTTGCTCATTTGTTTGTTTTGTTGATTAGTTTTCATTTATATATGAGATCCTATGGTATTTGTCTTTCAATGCCTGGCTTATTTCACTTAACATAATTCTCTCCAGTTCCATCCATGCTGTCACCAAGGGTAGGAGTCCCTTCTTTCTTTCTACTATGTAGTATTCCATTGTGTGAATTACCACAGTTTTGGGTCCACTCATGTACTCATGGGAACTCAGGCTTTTTCCAGCACTTGGCTATTATAAATAGTGCTGTTGTGAACATAGGGGTACCTAAGTTCTTTTGAATTGGTGTTTTGGGATTCTTAGGGTATTGTCCGAGCAGTGAGATTGCTGGATCAAAAGGCAGTTCCATCTTTAGTTTTTTAAGGAAATTCCATATGTTTTCTACAGTGGTTGCATTCCCACCAACAGGGCACTAGGGTTTCCTTTTCTCCACAACTGTGCCAGCCCTTGTCCTTTGTTGATTTATTAATGTTGGCCATTCTGACTGATGTGAAATGGTATCTCATTGTGGCTTTAATTTGGATCTATCTGATGGCTAGTGATGTTGGTCATTTTTTCATGTGTCTATGGGCCCTCTGTATGTCCTCCTTGGAGAAGTGTCTGTTCAGGTCCTTGGCCCACTTTTTTAATTGGATTGTTTGTTTTCATGGAGTGGAATCATGTGAGTTCTTTATATATTTTGGAGATCAAACCCTTGTCTGAGGTATCATTGGCAAATATGTTTTCCCATATGGTTTGTTCCCTTTCCTTTTTGTTCATGTTTTCTTTTGCTGTGCAGAAGCTTTTTACTTTGATAAGGTTCCACTTTTTTATTATTTCCTTTATATCCCTTGTCCTAGGAGGTATATCAGTGAAAATATTGCTGGATGGAATATCTAAAATTTTCCTGTTTATGTTTTCCTTTAGGATTTTTATGGTATTACAACTTATATTTTAAGTCTTTTATCCATCTTGAGTTTATTTTGTTGTATAGTGTAAGTTGGTATTCTAGTTTCATTTTTTTGCATGTACTTGTGCAGATCTCCCTTCACCATTTATTGAAGAAGCTATTCTTATGTTCCTCCCCCCTTTGTCAAATATTCATTGACCATACTGACATTGATTTATTTCTGGGCTATCTATTCTATTCCATTGGTCTATGTGTCTGTTCTTGTGCCAGTACCATACTGTTTTGATCACAGTGAACTTGTAATATAATTTGATATAACGTGATTTGATATCACAATTTGATATTGTGATCCCTCCTACTTTGTTCTTCTTTCTCAAATTTGCTCCAGCTATTTGGGGTCATTTATGGTTCCATATAAAATTTTGAAATATTTGTTCTGTATCTGTGAAATATGTCATTGGTATTTTGATAGAAAATATGCCATTGTTATCTTGATAGGAATTGCTTTGAATTTGTAAAATTCTTAGTTAGTATGGACATTTAATGATGTTAATTCTTCCTATCTATTAACATAGTGTATTGTCACACTTATTTACATCTTCTTCAGTTTCTTTCTTTAGTGTCTCATAAGTTTGTGAGTATAGTTTTTTTTATGTCTTCAGTTAAATTTATTCTAATATTTTATTCTATTTGAAACAATTGTGAGTGGGATTATTTCCTTCATTTTCCTTTCTGATAGTTTATGATTGGTAGATAAAAGTACAACTAATTTCTGGAAGTTTATTTTGTATTCTGCTTCTTTACTGATTTCATTTATCAGTTCCAGTAGTTTTTGGTGGACTCTTCCAATTCTCTACATATAGTTTTATGAAATCTGAAAACAAGGACAGTTCACTTTTTTCACTTTGGATGCCCTTTATTTTATTTTCTTGTCTGATTGCTCTGCCTAAGACTTCCAGGACTATGTTGAATAAGAATAGTGAAAGTGGATGTCCCTGTCTTGTTCCCAGTTTTAAGGGGAACACTTGCAGTTTTTGCCCATTGAGTGTAATGTTGTTTTACAATCTTAAAATTTCTATCTGTTTTTCTTTTTAAGCTCCGGAAGCCCATTTCACTATGTGCCATTATTTCTAATTTTGTAAATCTATATAAAACTTATTAAATCATAAAAAAAATCAATCTCAGTGTCTGTGTTGACAGTTGTTAATTTTATGATAAAGGGCTTTTATCTCAAATAACATACTTTTATTTTATTAAGTAATTTTGAAGACACAAGATTTGAACAAAAGGATTAGTTTCACCACTAACTGCCAATGATATTTTCTCTAGAACAGGATTTTTTAATGTTAATAAGATTTATTTTTAGTTCAGTTTTAAGGTTACTGTAAAATTTATTGGGAAGTGCAGAGTTTCCCTATGTCCTGTCCCCCACACATGCACAGTCTTCCCCACTATCAACATCCTGCACCGGAGTGGTACATTTGTTTCCGTCAATGAATCTACATTGATACATCAAACTCACCCAAGTCCATAGTTTGTATTAGGGTTGTCACACACTTGGTGATATTCCATTAGTTTTTGCAAATGCATAATGACATATCCACCATTGTATTATCATACAGAATACTTTTACTTCCCTAAAAATCCTCTGTGTTCTGCCTTTTCATCCCTCTTTCCCTCCTAACTTCTGGCATTCATTAATCTTTACAATCTCCATAGTTTCACTTCTTTTTTTTTAGAATATCAAAAAGTTGAGCCATACAGTAGATGGATTCCTTTCACTTAGCAATATGCATTTAAGGTTTTTTCCATGCATTTTTATGACTTGATAGCTTACTTCATTTTAATGTTGAATAACATTTCGTTGTCTGGATTTACCACAGTATATCTCTTCACCTACAAAGGCACATTTAGATTGCTTGCAAGTTTTAGAAATGATGTTGTTTTCAATTTATTTGGGTAAATACCAAGGAGTATAATTTATGGATTATATGGTAAGAGTATGTTTAGTTTTGTAAGAAACTGCCTAACTCTTCCCAAGTGTCTTCACTATTTTACATTTCCACCAGAAGTAAATGAGAGTTCCTGTAGTTCTACTTTCTCATTAGTATTTGGTGTTGTCAGTGTTTTGGATTTTGGCAGTTCTAACAGGTGTATAGTAATAGCTTCATGTTGTTTTGATTTGCACTTCCTAATGCACAGGTGTTGAACATCTTTTCATATGCTTATTTTCTATGTGTAAATTTCCTTTGGTGAGGTTCAAATATTTTGTCCATTTTTTAATTGGATTGTTTGTGGTCTTATTGATGAGTTTTAAGAGGTTTTGTATGGTTTGTAAACCAGTCCTTTATCAGATGTATCTCCTGAAGATCATCTTCCCAGTCTATAACTCGATTTTTCATTCTCTTGACATCCATTATATTTCACACAGCAGAAGTTTTTAATTTTAATGAAGCCAAGTGTATCCATTATTTTTTAAGGACCATGTTTTCAGTGTTGTATCTAAAAAGACATTGTCATACCCAATGTCATCTATGTTTTGTTTTATGTTATCTGCTAGGAGTTTTATAGTTTTTCATTTTAAACTTTTGTTTATGATCCATTTTGTGTTAATTTGTAAGAGGGTATAAGGTGTAAGTTTATATTATTTTTTGTATGTGGATATCCAATTGTTCCCTTAAAAATGGCTTTCTTTCCCTTTCCCTTCCAGAATCATGAGAGGACTTTCCTGAAATATTTACTGTGAGGATGTTGTAGAGCTTCTGGAAGTAAAATTCACAAAAGTTGGGGGGTTCCCCTATGACTGGGTCCCCCTGGAAATTTTAACTTTCAGATTTGTCCATATTGAGCCTCCATCACTTTATCAATTATAGTTTAGATTTCACTATCCACAGCACTCGTTCCCATAGAATATTTTCTTGTGGGTTTTTTTTCCTTCTTCTTTTTAAAGATTTTATTTATTTATTTTTAGAGAGGGGAAGGAAGGGAGAAAGAGAAGAAGAGAAACATTGCTGTGTGGTTGCCTCTCATGTGCCCCCTACTGGGGACCAGGCCCACAACCCAAGCATGTGCCCTAGACTGGGAATTGAACCAAGGACCCTTTGGTTCACAGGCCGGCACTTAATCCACTGAGCCAGGCCTCTTGTGGGTTTCTACTCCAATAATTTGTAGTTCTCTGTGTCAACCTGTGTTTCCAATCTTGTAGCAGCAGTTTTCCCTATGACCTTATTTCTCTGACAGATCTAAGAAGTATTATTGATTTTCAGTTTGTTCAAACTTTTATTTGTTAAGATAGAATGGCAACTTTCAAATTTCATGACATGCTGGACTAGAAACAAGAAGACAGAAAGGGTTCTTTTTCTGTGGATTCTTAAATACTATGAAAACCCTAAACCTTTATTCCTGATTTTCTGTCAAGAGGACTTAAGCTTTCACTTTCTCATATGTACTTATTATGATAGAATTTCAGGTATCATTTAAAAAAATCCTTTAATGTGAATATCAAATATTGTTCAACAATCAGTTGGAAAGCAGAAATGAGCATAAATATACTGGGTTACATGTTTTGAGTGCATTTTCTGTGAAAAGCTCTGTGCTGCTTTTATTATACAATGGTTTATTAAAAGTAATAAAGCATAGAATATATGACTATTAATATCTGGTGATGAACTTGAGATTTGTGTCCTCTCCTTGGAAGTTAGAAGACTTACTTATATTTCAGAGAGGCTCTTGTAAAGTCTTAAATAAAAGACCCCTCCCAAATTACTCCTGCTTTGTGGGAATTCTAGGGGAGCAGGTGAAAGTAGTGTGTAATGAACACTTACTAGGAACATAGTGCTGTGTAACGGCGCTTTAGGTGATGTATCTACGTGGAAGGTACTATCTTCCCTCAGGGATTTACATTCTAGTAGGAGAAACTCAGTATCAACCTCTATGTCTATAAACCAGAATAAAAAGTGGCAAGGGGCCTAGGGAAAGTGAGTGGAAGGAGCCATCCCCCTGACTTGAGTGGCTGGAGAAGAGGAATTAGCCAAACTGAGGTAGCTGAGCCAAGTATAGCAGAGAGAATGCAAGAGTGGGAGGGAGTGGAATCACTCTGTGTGATGGCAATGTGAGAGCAAGTGCTTGAGAGGAAAGCACACTGTTTCCTTAGGAAATAGCAAGTAACATTAGTTGGAGTCTTGGTTGCCTAACAGAAAATGATGGTAGCAAAGGGGTATCAGCACATAGGGGGGAAATGATGGGAGACCTAGAATGCCAGGTGAAGGCATTTGGATTTAGTTTACTTGGCCCTGTAGCACCACTGGAGGGTTGCCAAAGTCTAGCAATTATCAAAAACTCTATACTGTTAGCAGCGACTTGACTGATATGTCTTCCACAATATCACACTTGGAGAAACTGAGAGTGAGATGAATTAACATGCCCAACTTTACCCACAGTAAGAGCAAGAGGACCTTAAATGTTCAGATGTATTAGTCTGTGTACAATTTTCAAGAGCAATCCCAAAGGTCAATGGTCTATGGTAAATTGTGGGTTTTACAAGGCATTTATTTTAAAACAGGTAGGGAGGCTCTGGCAGAAGAACCAATCTCTTAGCATTTTCATCTCATCAAACTTTTAATAGTCTTGTTTATTTTTTATAACAATACTGGAAGGTAAGAATTATTGTATCCATTGAGTATCTGAGAATGATATTTGCTGTAGAGAAATGTGTAAATTTGGGTATCAGGGAAGATCTTGAGTTAAATCTCTGGTTAATGTCAAGGAAATATTTTAATAATTTTGGGGCCCCACTCTTATCCTTCAAGCCTCTTTTGTCATAATTTCTCTTCCTTTTCCCAGTCAGTTGTTCCTTAAAAAAATTAACTCCTCAATGGTGTGAGACATGAATTGGTGTTAAATGTGATAGTGAGTGAAATAGATACTCGATGCGCCTGCTCTGACAAATAGTCGTGACTTTGTTCATACTGTCCTCTCTGGTGGAATGCCTTTTTCATCAAATTCACCAAATACACTCTTATTCTTCAAATGCAACTTCTTCCACTTTGAACATAACCTCTCTCCTCCCAACTTCAGAATATTTCAAAATAGGGGAGTGTGTCTTAATTATCATTGCATCCCCCCAGTTCAGTTCCTGAAACAGAAATTCAAATGCAATTTCTTTATTTGAAAGGTATAAGAAATATCAGTGTGGGAATGGGCAAGGAATACAGAAAGGGAAGGCAGCCAATAAAGGGTGTGTTGTTAGGCCAATTTGACAGTAGGCAATGGGAACTGAATGCCACAGGGAAACTTTAGGAAACCGTATAAAACACACCCCTCAGATTACACCAATTCAGAGGTTTATGAGCTGAAATTTTACATGGTAATTTCCATCAGTTGCTGATTGAGGGTTACTCCCAAGGTGTGAGTTCCTTGGCACCTCTGGCCTGCAGGGCATGTGGGCATAGTACCTGTGATAATGGACAGAAATAACCCAGGCACAAGATATAAATTCTGCCGTTTGACATCAGCCAGATTGTACCATCTTAGTAGGGCCTGAGGGATATGGGTGGGGCACAGACAACATCTGCTGCAGATGGTGGTGGTTATTAGCATAGCAAGCAACAAGGTACGAAAAGTACAGGAGAACTGAGAGAATAGAATTGTGCCACCTGTTCTCTGGCTGAGGAGAGGTAATAAGCCCATGTCTCTCCTGGGGTGGCATGCTCCAGAAGAGAGAGCCCCTGTGCAGAATGCAGAAAGGCAAAATACTAGCGTTTTTGTATAGCAGATCCTTCTATCCTGCTCATCAGCAGGACAAGAGCATTTGGGGTTATTTTAGCAGTGGCTCCGGTAGGTTTATGTCAACCCGGGCACAGTCCATATCTTCCTACTGGACAGCTTGATTAATTTTGAGCAAATATTCACAGAAAAGTCAAACAGAAACGAAAGGGATGAGAAAAGCTAATGAGCCATAAAATATACTGAAACTGCCTACAAATGAATCTGATGCTCCTTTTCCCCTTAAATAATAACCACTTGCATTGATTGAAATTTTCTGGTTATCATTTAGATAGTTAAAATCTAACACTGCACCTTCTTTCTATTTATAGAATCATCGACAATAGCCTCTTCAGTTCAATTGGACAAATATTTTTTTAGTCACGTGTGACATTACAGTGAGGAAACAGAGACTACTTGCCAGTTATAATTCTGAGTTTTGCCAAGCAGTGGTTTAGAGTTTTATCTTTGATGCCAAATGGACTTAGGTTTTGGTTCCTGACCCACCATTAAATAAGTTACTTGCTGTGTAACTTTGGGCAAGCAACTCAAACTCTCTAAATCATGACATTTTCATCTATCAAGTGGGTCTCAGACTCATGAGGATTAAAAGCAATAATGCAAGTTGAAGATTATTGCCTGGTATCTAGTAAGAGCTCAATAGTCTTAATTCCAAAGTTTACATAATTGTTGTAATTCAAATGGTGGTAGCAATGCTTGTATTAATCAGAGTATTGCTAGTGTTCAATTCCCTTCCACTGCTGAGTGCACTGGAAAGAACATGGATTTTGAAGATAACCATGAATTTTAATTTTACTTATGAATCTAGTTGTGTGTGTATCTTTGAATGTTTGTAAGAATCATTCTAGGAAATGCTTACAAAACACTAAGTAATATTTGAAACTGAATAAAAACTGACAGTTCAATACATATGAGCCTTTCTTCATTTCAGCCTAAGTAGATCCAAAAGCAAATGATTTCTACATGGTATTTAATGTGTATTTTTATTAACTTTTAATAATTCCAACATGAAATAAAAAGTTGAAATTTTTCCTCTGTACTGTAAGCCATTTGACCTTGGTACTCAGGCAATCTTTGAAATCTAGTGGGTGTTCATTCACCAAAATAATTTTAGCCCCAGAGACTATGACTTGAGAGCAAATTTGTGAGTCTGCAAGATATGCCATGACCCAAAGTGAAAAAACATAATAGATAAAACAATCTCATCACTATTATGGGAAATAAAAGAGGCAAATACATGTAATTTGGAAATAAAATTCAGGTAACCTCAGAAAAATTCCAGGTCTGAAACCATTACTGCCATGTGAAACATGCTTTTTTTCTGATCTGTAACTCTTCATTCGAGTGGGAGAGCTGCTTTTGACCTGATGTCATCACTTCATGTGACATAAATAATTTAACCACTTGTGAAGAAAAATTGGCAGTGGAAAAATTGTTTTGTTCAGAATTACTTAGGTGGATAATGCTTTGTGAAAGTAAGGACTTGAATGATCCATTAGATGATGGAAACGCATGTTCAGCTGTACCCAGTACACCTCATAATTTCAGTGTGCATTTTATATGCTGCAATAGAAGTTGCCTTAATATTTTCATGGTAGAAGTTGTTAGCAATATATACTATAACTTGATGTTTTCTGAGAGATACATTATTCTAACATATTTTATATAATTATTACAGAAAATAATTTATTTTGTAAAAAGTTTAACTATGTTTTCTGCTTTTAAAGTTTGTTTCATAGTAAATGTTATTAATGGGAACAGGGATCCCCCCAAAGTGCAGAATTTATTTATAAAAAATTGTATATTTATTCTTACATGTTTAAACTTCCATCACATTTAAAGAACTCTCCATTTGATGTAATACAAAGGGCATCCCTCCCCACCAAGAAAGAATTATCTCCTGGAGGGCAGGCCACTTGTAGTACAGGCTTCCCCTGCTAGGTGAGTGTTTAGAAGTCCATTTGTATCAGTCTTCAGCTGCCATTGCTGTGAGAGGCTGTGCATGGCTTCTGTTAATTTTTTGAAGACTCTTTCAATGTGTTTGCCCACTTCATGACAGGTGATTTACAACGGCACCTGCCCACACCATGCTGAAAGTTCAGCAGTTTTTCACCAAAAACTGGCATAACTGCCATGTTCCCCCTTCCCTATTCACCTGATTTTGGCCAAAGATAATTTTTTTGTTTCCCTATATGGAAAAAGTTCTCAAAGGGAAATGTTTTGCCAATGTGGAAGGGTGAAACAAAAATGGTGGAAGCACTAAAAGCCATCAAAATCAATGAGTTCAAAAACAGTTTTGAGCAGTGAATAAACATCTCAATAGGTGTATCAAATAGAGCTCAAAGCAATGTTTACAAGGATGCTCAAGGAACTTAATGAGAACTACATCAGCATGAAAAAGAACATAAAAACTGTGAATAAGAAATAGTTGAAAATTAAGAAGGCAATATGTGAAATGAAAAATACTCTAGAAGGAATTAACAGCAGGGTAGACAGAGCAAAGGAATGTATCAGTGGTTTGGAAACAAGGTAGAAAAAAAAACCCAGTCAGAGCAACAAAATGACAAAAGACTTTGAAAGAATGAGGATAGTCTGAGAGAGCTTTGGGACAATGTGAAACATAACAATAGTGGCATCATAGGGATACCAGAAAGAGAAGAAAGGGAAAAGGGGATGGAAAGCCTGTTTGAAGAAATAATGGCAGAAAATTTCCTAACTTGGTGAGGGAGAGAGTCACGTAGTTTCAGGAAGCACAGAGAGTCTGAATAAGATCAAAAAGGCCCACACCAAGACACACCAAAATTAAAATGGCAGAGTTTAAAGACAAAGATAGAATGTTAAGTGCAGTGAGATATAAAGTTAGTTTCCTATGAGGGAGCTCCACTAGGGCCGTCAGCTGATTCCTCAACAGAAACATGGCACTACAGGCTAAAAGGGACTGGCACGAAATATTCCAAGTAATGAAAAAGCAAGGACCTTCAGCCAAGACTACTCTATCCAGCAAGGTTCTCATTTAAAATGGAAAGTGAAATAAAGGGCTTCTCAGACAAAAAAAAAAAAAAAAGCCAAAGGAATAAGTCTCCACCAAACCAACATCATAAGAGATGCTAAAGGGACTGCTTTAAAAAGAAGAGAGAGAGAGAGGAACACAGGTACAAAGAGGGGAAAAAGTAATGAATAAGTACATATCAATAATAACCTTACATGTAAATGGATTGAATGCTCTAGTCAAAGGACATAGGGTAGGTCAAAACATAAGAAAATGTGACCTGAACATATGCTGTCTACAAGAGACCCACCTCAGAACAAAAAATTTAAACAGGATGAAAGTGAAGGGATGGAAAAACTATTCTATGCAATGGAGGTGAATGGAAAGTTGGAGTAGCAATGTTTCTATCTAACAAAATAGTCTTCAAAACAAATACCATAACAAGAGACTAAGAAGACAACTACATAATACTTAAGGGGTCAGTAAACAAGAGGTTATAACCCTTATAAACATATATGCACTCAATATAGGAACACTTAAACATATGAAGAAAATCTTGGAGAACTTTGAGAAATAGGTAGACAGCAATACCATCATTGTAGATTTTAACACCCCACTGCCTACAATGGACAGATCTTCCAAGCCAAAAATCAACAAGGATATAGCTGTATAAACAACATGCTAGATCAAATAAAATTAATATATATTATATATTAATATATAAATATATGTGTATGTATATATGTATTATATATTTATATATAATTATATATTAATATATATTAATGTTATATATATATATATGAAACATTTCAGCCAGAAGATCCAGAATACATATTCTTCTCAAATGCACATGGATCACTCTCTAAGATAGATCACATGGTAGGACACAAAATAAATCTTAATACACACAAGAAAATTGAATTAATATTATCAAGCATTTCTTGGATCATGATGGCTTAAAACTAGGAATCAACCACAAGAAAAAAACCTAAAAAACATTCAGATACAGGGAAACTAAATAGCATGTTATTAAATAATGAATGGGTTAACCCTGAGATCAAGGAAGGAATCAAAAAGTACCCAGAAATAAATGCAAATGAAAACACAGCAACCCCAAATCTACAGGGCACAGTGAAAGCAATCCTGACAGAAAAGTTCATAGCATTACCAGCCTACCTAAAAAAGATAAAAATATCTCAAATAAACAACCTAACACTATATCTAAAAGCACTGGAAAAACTACAACAAACAAAGCCTACTGTGAGTAGAAGGAAGGAAATAATCTAGATCAGAACAGAAATAAGTGACACAGAGACTAAAAAGATAATTCAGAAAATCAATAAATTGAGGTGCTGGTTCTTCAGAACAATAAACTTAATTGACAAACATTTAACCTGACTCATCCAGAAAAATAGAGAGATGATGTGAATAAATAAACCAGAAATGATAGAAAGGAAGTAACAACTGATACCACAGAAATACAAAGGATTGTGAGAAATCGCTGTGAACAACAATGTGCTAAGAATTTGAACAACCTGGACAAAATGGAAAAATTTCTAGACACATACAGTCTTTCAAAACTGAATTAGGAAAAAGCAGAAAACCAGAAAAGACTAATAACAACTAGTGAAATTGAAGCAGTAATCAAAAAATTCCTGTCACACAAAAGCCTTGGACCAGATGGCTATACAGGTAAATTTTACCAATCATTCAATGAAAAACTAATACCTGTTCTTCTCAAACTATTCCAAAAAATTCAAGAAGGGGGAGAATTCCAAACTATTTTATGAGACCAGTAATATCCTAATTCCAAAACCAGGTAAAGACACAACAAAGCAAGAAAATTACAGGCCCATATCTCTGTTGAATATTAATGTTAAAATCCTCACCAAAATAGTAGCAAACCAGATCCAGCAATATAGTAAAAAGATCATGCACCATGGTCAAGTAGGATTTATTCTGGGGATGCAAGGATGGTACAATATTCACAGATCAATAAGTGTGATAAATCACATAAGCAAAATGAAAAGTAAAAATGACGTGATCATATCAATATGTGCAGAAAAATCATTGATAAAATCCAATACCCATTTATGATAAAACCCCTCAGCAGAGTAGGATTAGAGGGAGCATACCTCAACATAATAAAGTCCATAAACAAAAAAACAATGACCAGCACACTGCATTTCATATTGCAGAATGAGATGGTACCTTGAATTAAAGTCATTTTAAAAAATAGGCTGATATGGGGTCTAATTGCTACCATTTGTATCTCTCAAACAGATCTCTTTCCCCAGTTTTTCAGTATATTCTACAGGAAAGCTACCTATCGATCCAAAACACTAGAATTAAAACTCAGGATTGTTTCTCTCCAAATCAATCTTCTTTCATTTGTACAAGGAAAATGAGTGGGGTTTCCACTCATTTTTCATTGTCTTTATTTTTCATTGCCTTTCTAGGTATGTGTTTTGTTCACAATGAAGAGGATTATATAGCACATGCTTGTGTATTGTTTCTATCTGTCTCCATCGCAGTGAGCTATGTTAACACCCAAAAGCACACCTAAGGAACCCAGATGCCTCACTTCTATGGAATGCAAACACTGAATTAAGGCAGGCTATTTTTATTTACTCATGAGGAATACTTCTGGGTTTTAGAAATCAGAGTTATATGGCAAGGTGGATATTACAACTATTTACCTCTGTTTTACTTCTTTCTAGTGTACTACAGGTTTGTACTTCCATATTTCCTTTCATATGCTGAACTTGACATTAGTGATAGCTGTGGGACTAGCTTTGTTTAAAAAATGTGACTGAAAATTATGTCTGCCACTTTGGGGCAACAGTATTTTTCATGGCCAGTGCACAAATTTCCACTTCTTCCCTGCTCTTGCCCTGGCTGTCATGAAGCCTATGGTAGTGTGGAAAACTAATATTGATCCATTGCACGGAGGTCACCTGTCCTGGTCATTGGCCTCAGTCCATAACAAAATTTTGCCTATTTAAGTAATTAACTAACTTTATTTTAAGGTCTACATAATTTTGAATTCTTTATTATTGCAGGATAATTCAATTGATCATGATTAATAAATGTGAACATGAAATATGATCATCTATTTGTCCCTAAAGTAACACTTTGAATATTGACTGGGTAATACTTGAACACAATATTCCAACATCACAGAAAAAAAGTCAAATTTCAGTTTTAAAATCATTTGGTCTCCCTCTTTAGGCAGTACTTTGACTATAGAAATTTGAAGGAATGTATACTCATGATTGGAGTTTCTCATCTCAAAGTTGAAGTTCAAACATCATAATTACATTATCAGAATAGACATAATAACTATCTCACAGAACTCTAAATAGATGAAAGCTATTTGTTTCACATGATGACAGTTTAAGAATGTTTCCATCAAATCCTTAGGATTTTAAAATGAGTTTTTGCAAACATTCAAAGTTTTTTATTTATTTTCAATATACAAATAATATTTCCATAAATAAATTGAAGCCTCTGTGTACTTGTTTGTTACTGTAGAATATCAAAATGGTGATTATTTTTAATTATTTAGGAAGTTGTATTTGGAATATTCTTTCTTAAATTATTGTATATATTATATATAATGTAATTATATATAATATATGTAATGTTAAATATGTACATACTTAAGACTGTCATGTAGGGCTGTACATGAGCATCTCAAAGATATAGGTAGTTCCCTCTTGAGCAGCTGAAATGGAAGTACAATGACATTGTCAAGACATTAAAATGCAATGGACAGAAAATATAAATAGAAATGTCAAATAAGATTATCACATCAGATGTTAACATACAAGTCTTGCTTTGCCATTAAACTATTCTTTTTAAATAGTGATAACTATATGAAGCCTGCTCCAGGGTTTATTATTGTAAAGACTGATTTATTTCATTATTAAGGATTCCTCTTTGACAGTGCTGCATAAGCTCATTAGATTTTACATAAAATAAAAAAATTCTTATTTTTGCCAATTTTTTCTATAACTAAGTTTTTTACAACATGTGATATAGTTTACAATTCTTTTTTTCTTGTCACAAGCATTTGAAACTTAAGAACTCACCAATCACTCTTTTGTTTTTTTGTTATTTTCCAAAGAAGTAAATTTGTAAGAAAGGAACATTATTAAATACTTCTTTCATGTAGTTCAATATCTTTTTCATTATGAAAGTTAAGGATACTTAATTTAGCACATTTATAAATTAAAGGAAATTACTTAAGAAAAATTAAAAAATAATAAAAAGAATATTCAACACAAACTGGGACTTATTCCTCATAAAATTACCTATGATGACATTATTCAGGAAGACACAATTGGTATTTTCCTTCAGGTTGATCTTATCTTTACTGTAGATTTGTGCCTGCAATGTTTGTTTTGAGGACAAACTCTATGTATTTAATTATTAATAATGTGATTATTCTTCAAATTCATGATTTTGAAAGATATACAGTATTTAATCACTTATTTTACCTAAAATGGTATGTGAATTTAGTTTTTTACTCTTACACATTTAGTATTATTGTTTCATGTTTATAATTATAGATATCTTATGTACTTACTTTTAAACACAATAAAACCAATTCATAGATAAGATTCTGAAAATTGTAATAAATAAACTTGAAAAATTTAATACCATAAAATGTACTGCCAATTTGTTTTTGAGAAAAGACAACAATTTATTTCCTCGCTATTTATAATTTATTTATGTATTATCCATCATATTTATAGTATTCTAATAGTTTAAGATATGATGGAAAACAAGCTAGGACTAGTGATGTGCCAACATTTTGTTATTTCACTTTGGACTTGTCCACAAAATGTTGAATATGAATACGTTCTTTAGTGCCCCATCTGCCATTTCCAAACTTTACTGAGATCAGTTATTGGTCTTATTAGGTAGATTACCACCTACATTGAATCAGCTTCACCATGTTAGTAACAAGGTATGTCATTTGGCTGTACTGTTAATATCTGGTATTCAATCTCCAATATAAATAGGTCTCTGGGATATAACTTAGGGTGACAAAAGCTCTTCTATAATGTATGTATTGAATTAAAATAGAAATACAGGACATTTAAAACTGAAACCAATACATAAAATAAATGTATCTAGCAGTAGATTATTTATAAAGAGCAATAAAATTGTTAAACCTTTAGCCCTGCTAAGAAAAGAAAAAGAAGGAAATTAGTGAAATAAGGCATAAAAAGGGCCATCACTACTGATCCCATGAAAATTAAAAGAGTAATAAAAATATTATGTCCTCCCCCACCTCCCCCAACCTCCCGCTCCCCCTAGTCAGGAGAGGAGGCTTGAATAGAGATGGTAGACAACCCAGTGCACAGATGATGTATTATGGAATTGTGTGCCTGAAACTTGTATAATTTTATTAACCAGTGTCAGCCCAACAAATTCAATAAAAAGGAAAAAATAAAAATACACACAAAAAGAATACTGTAAATAATAATACAGACACAAGTTTGTGTCTCCTAAAGTTGAAAACTTAGTAAACAAAAAGACCAAGTATTTGAAAGATAGTTACCAAAACTCACACAAATATAGATAACCTGAAAAGTCATACGCCTGTTTTAAAAACTGAATAAATAATTAATAATCTTCCAAAAAGAAAGCACAAGGCCCAGTTAGCTTCATAGGTGAATTCTATCACATACTGGATGGGGTGAAAGTAGGTTTACAGCTGTGCAAGCAAAACACAGAGTTTATTCTTGTATTATTATTTATTTATTATGGTATTATTTGAACAACTGTAAACCTAGTTTTGCTCAAATAACCTTTATTTAGAAACCAAATTATATTAACTCTCTACAATCTCTTCCAGAAAACATAAGCACAGAGAATATTTTTTTAAATTTTTTATTTTAGTTGTTGTTCAAGTACAGTTTGTCTTTTACTCCCATCCCAGGCCACCCCCCTAGAGCTCCCCTACTCCCTCCCATTTCCACTTTCCTTAGTTTTTGTCCATGTGTCCTTTATATTTGTTCCTGTGACCCCTTCCCCTTTTCCCCTGAAATTCCCTCCC